>VZTV01017310.1:0-11553 GCA_013400875.1 Anhinga rufa | reverse complement strand
TATCTGTACAAGAACTCTGCTGTGACATAAGGCCATAGCACTGTCAAAGATTATCCAGGAGAGCCAGAGCCAAATGCTTATGTGCTAAACTTAAGACACAAACCATGCACAGCAAATTCTATTTTTATCTCCTGTTTTGAAACATTTATGTAGTTTTAATGAAGTTGGAAGCAGCAGTAGAAGAATAGTACCAAAAGGCTTTACATTTTGACAATTTTGTTCCACCCAAGTGTCCACCCAAGCACTACTACAAACTCCACACACCAGATCCACCAGACAACCACCAAAAGCAACCATTCTGAAACACACTTACCAGCCACCAGCTGGTTTTTATTTAGGCCCACTTAGAAAAACAACAACAAAAAATTATCTATACTCTTAGTATGACCTGCCTTTCACCACGTATCTGGAGAGGGCTCTATTATGAAGTCCCCTTGGAAGAAAGCAGAAAGGAACACAAAAGTTACTTCAGGATGCTGAGGGACAAAGGTGGCTTTCCAAGATTTGGATCTTCACTTGCAAGCCAATTTGGTTGCTTGAGTACAAATGGCTTCCAGCTTAATCGAATTACAAGGCACAGAGATTTAGCCTTCTAGTTCATGTAAATAGAAAAGTCATGGTGACTTAGACAACAAGCTTAAAGTGCTAGTCATAAATCACAAGCATCGATTATTGTTCTAGTTGGTGTACGCTAAAAGTCCATACTTCTACACTGAACACATTTACTGAAATACAGTATAGGAACCTAGGAAAAACAAAGATTTTAGGAAGTGAAAAGATCACACTTAATTGTCCATGAAAATTTTAGCCAACTGCAGGTGTACTCAATTAACATCTCATTAAAAAAACCTCTTGAACTTCAAATAAGCCCTCAGCTTTGTACAGTGTAAATGAAGGGTATAATTGATAGCCACAGCAGTGCTAGGTTAAGTGCTTTAATAACATTCTGGCTCTCCAGAGAAAGTCAGCTCTGTTTCATCAATATAAAGAATCTACACCAAAGAAGTTCCATAGTTTAAATGAGTTTTCCATAGTTGCAGCAGAATACAGGCAGTAAAGTCAGGGGGAAACTCAGCATAATGCAGCATGAGCTGCTTCTGTTTGCTTCTGGAATATTTTCCTCTATTTAGACTGTTTTCAAAGCAAAAATATAGCACACACCTTATTTTCTTCGAAAGGCTAATGGGTACAGATTATCCATAAAGCATGAAATACCGATCTATTTCCAAACATGTGGCCCCAATTCTGATCTCACTTATGAATCTGTCTTTGCCAGAGGCAGATTTGTGAGGCTGATTTAGGATACAGTAATCCTGCTCACTAGCAACTGGCCAGCACAAGATGCTTATTTCCAGAGCACCTGATGCAGCTGCAGTCTGGTCCTGTAGGCAGATATATTCCCTTCAAGAGAATTACCTCAGAAATGTCAGAGATCAGTATCCCATCCTTGCTCCATCCAACCCACTCTAAACTTTAGGAAGGTTCAAGCACAGAGCAATGTCATAAATCTAGACCCTTAGTATGTTGATTGATGAGATATGGAGGAGAAAAATGAAACATGAAGGAGAAAAATATAACAAACTATTTGATCCCTAGGTTTTTGCTCACTGTTATTGCTCTGGCCTTTGTACAGCAGAAGCTAACCAGGTGCAGCAGCTGTAAAAGAGCATCCATTTTCCATATGATCGTATTTTCTATCCTTGAGGGGAAAGGAGAACTGCACAGTTCTGCTATACTTTGAAGAGTACCTCCAGCTTCTTGCACATCAGGCAACAGTTTCCCCAATTCTGATAGCTCATCTACCCCAGAGTTCACAGCAGTATCAGGTTTCTGGAGCTGGTGGGCCTGTCAGTCTGCAGGTCACTGGGTATCTGCAAATTACTTCCAATATGCTCCAGAGCAGATAATTAACAGCAATTCTCCAGTCAGTTTAAATTTGGTCTGCACCCTCCCTGAAAATAGTGGGAGGTCCACAAATTGAGAGAGCTTAAAACTAGAGGTTGATACCTGGGGTGATTTGCCATCCCAGCATCTGTCTCCTTACTAAGTTTCTAATGCTATCGGGAAAGCTGTGATTATGCCCTTGGTTTTCCTTTGTCTTTTCTGTATAGTTTTTGGCATCTTCAGTTTAATTAAGTATGCCTGTGTCCTCTGTCCTTCCTCATGCTTTGTCCTGGTACATACAATAATCTTCAGGCCAGAGTTCTTGTCTTCCACATGCCCTGTGTTTTACCCTTTGACCCTCTTGGATGAAGAGCACTTACTTGATTACAACATTCATGCTACCCTTCCTTCCCCCACCTGCCTCAGTTACTAAATGGCTACTTCTGCAGTTCCTTGGAATAAGGTCTGTTTAATCACAAGGAATGTTCTCTAGCTCTCTCACAAGCAGAGACTAATACAGTTTTTGCTTTGTGAACAGAGAATCTCGAAGGAATTGCCAAACAACCAACTCTCAAAGTGCATCACTCTGAAAAAGAGGTGGATTTATGCCAGTTCTCTATTCTTTCAACGCTGGGAATGGCTCTGGAGATAATTTCATGCTTACTCTATTGTGTTTTGTGACCACACTGGGCTCTGCAGCTGTCTGTCCCAAACATAAGCAACTTCCTTCCATATCTTTAGGGTCCAAAAAGACATGGTCTTATTACTGAAAGTGAAAACACTGTCTCCAAGAATTACTTTAGTTTGAACAAGTAATGCCAGAGTTTAAAACAATAATTTCATCACTGTGGACTTTGTGTTTTATATTAAAATGGACCCACCTCAAAGAACACTTCTGGAAATAGTAATTCCTACATTATGCAAGCATATGATACTGAATCAAAAATACATTTCAACTGAAGGAAAAAGATCTGATCATGAAAAATATAAAATATCAAAAAATTTAAAATCTAAGTTAACAAGTGTGTTGTGATTTAGCCACAGTCAGCAACCAAGCCCCACACAGCCGCTCACTCACTCGATCCTGGTGGGATGGGGGAGAGAATCAGAAGAGTAAAAGTGAGGAAACTCATGGGTTGAGATAAAGACAGTTTAATAGGGAAAGCAAAAGCTGCGCGCGCAAGCAAAGCAAAACAAGGCATTCATTCACTGCTCCCCATGGGCAGGCAGGGGTTCAGCCATCTCTAGGAAAGCAGGGCTCCATCACGCGTAACGGTTACTTGGGAAGACAAACGCCATCACTCCCAATGTCCCCCACTTCCTTCTTCTTCCCCCAGCTCNACCCGGCACAGCATGGGGAGCTGAAAAAGTCCTTGACTAGTGTAAGTGCTACTTAGCAACAACTAAAACATCTCCGCATTATCACCACTGTTCCAGCACAAATCCAAAACACAGCCCCATACGAGCTACTACAAAGAAAATTAACTCTATCCCAGCTGAAACCAGGACACAAGTGTCAGAAGTTCTTGTGTGTGAAATCATTAAAACCATACAATTAAGCAATTGAATGAAAAATCCAAGAATACAGTGGGTTTTCGACACCTGTGGACTATCATTCACTTTATTGCAGTGGCTGGCAACAAGCAGTGATCTTGAGTTGACAGAAAGCCTCCCATAATGGGAATAAATTTTGGATCGGTTCCAAACCCCACTATGAAAGTCAGCACAATAACACAGCAGCTGCAGGAGATGAGACTCTCTCAGGAGGCAAAAAGTCTTTGAGCACTTTCAGGCATAGTGCTGAACATCTCCTGCCTTCTCTCTTTTTCATTTCTACTAGCAAGGATCATCACATGGATGAAAAGCAGTAAGATTCACTGGCTTTGACCATGTACTTTATCATATTTTGATCATCCTATGGCAGAGAGGAACTGTACCTCAGAAGTGCCAGTCACATCATAGGAATGAAATTGTGCTCATTTTAGCTGTCACAACTCTGTATCTCCTGGGAGGCAGTACTATTATTTTTCTGCTGAATATAGACTCTCTGTTGGTTTAGGCTTTAAAAAAAAAAAAAAGAAAAAGAAAATAGAGGGGATTTTATAGTTGGCATGACTGGAGTTTACTTATTTGCTTATCTTGTGAGTGTTTGCCCTTTCAGCATTCCTTGTATCATACAGATGTTTTCCCCCCATGTAGTACCGCTTCATAACCTGCTTTATAGGAAGAACCAGTTAAAAAGAAAAAGGTTTTCTAGAACCTCAGCAATATAGCTAAAAGACAAATTGTAGTTGCACTTGTATGCAGCTCTGCTCAGAAATCTGTAACTCCATGAAAAGAAGTTCCATAGGAAAAAAAAACAAACCAAACCAAAACAAAACAACCTGTTTCAGCAGCATTATCGTTCAAGACAAAAACCCTGTGAGCAGTTCATTAGATCTGAGGTCTGACAAGTGATAACTGAGTCACTTCATGTTTGCCAGCTTGTTGCTGCTGCTACTAGTCACCAGCAGCTCCAACCTCCTCTGAAACTCCAGATTCTTTTGGAATTCTGACATTTGGCTTAAAGTTTTAGACAAACTTTTTGATAAAAATATAACTGGGACTCTGAGCAACCTTCTCTAGTTGAAGATGCCCCCGTTCACTGCAGGGGGATTGGACTAGATGACCTTGTCGTGGTTTAGCCCCAGTCAGACCTCTAAAGGTCCCTTCCAACCTAAACCAGTCTATGATTCTGTGAATTAACTTGATACAAAAGACATTAATAATCCAAAGTCTCACATAAAAAAAAAAAAAAAAAGAAAAGAAGGCAGAACTTCTACAGGAATTCTGGAGATGCAAATTGCAAAGCAAACTGGTCTTTAATTCTCAATATATGAGAATCATGACTCAATTCTGCTGCTCAGCCAGAAGTTCAAGGAGAAATTTAATACCTACAGTTTAGGCATTAAATCAGTCTTGGAAACCTATCAGTTGGGTCATTTGAAACTGGACTGGAAAAAAGTATTAGAGAAAAACTGTAGAGAACAATTTTCCAATGGTAAAAAAAAATATTATTATAGCATTCTTAATGCATATAATTTTATCTTCCCAAGAGATATGGGAAAAAAAATACAGTTCAAAACTCTACCTGACTGATAATTCCAAGGCAGTGGCTCTTGAAATTTTTAATACTGATAATCTTTTTCAAAAGATTTACATATTTTCCATTTCTCATGACATGACAGTTGTTCCTAGTTTCAATCACTTTGGCTAATGTGTTGGGTACTGATCTCTTCAAGAGTCTAACACATTCAAGTTTGAGCAAACTGTGCTTTAATTTAAAATAATCTTTTCTTAGACAATGAAAAAGGTGGGATTCTAGAGCTGGGAAGAAACCAACACAGAATCCTTCACCAAGATCCTCCTCCATGATTTTAATCTTCAAGTACTCCACAAGTGTCCTGTGCCACTGTCAAATACCTGCCATGTCTCACCCACAGAGTGGTCTGAACCTTAGCTCAGCCTCCTCTGCTGCATTTTTTATATATATACATATATATATATATAATGCACACACACACTGGACCACCCATCTTAGCCCTTCAATTATCTCAGCTGGGTGCTTTCCCCACAATGCAACTACAGTTTCAGCATCAAAAGGAAGGCTGGGAGATGGGAGAGGGTGCAATATAGGTTAGAGAATTAAAACACTAGCGGCGTTTTAAGCTCCCTAATTAAATGCATAATGCACTGCATCTGCATAACTGAATTGAAAGACTTTGGGTCATATGCTTTATTAAAGCCTAAATGAGATCAGTGATGAGTGGCATGTTTTTGACAGACAAGGTTCCTCAGGGTAATCATTAGTTTTGGCCACTGAGAGCAGAACTGAAAGTGTGCCCTTTGTTCCTAGAAAAATACTTAGAGACATTTTCTTCCCTGCTTCTGAATCCCCTTGAAGAAAGATCAGCTGGTTGGCATTAAATGTCACTGCTTGCAATTAAGATCATTTTAACTACAACAGAACTCATTACTCCATTTGAGGCAGTGTCCCAATCTTGGGAGGCCCTCTTACTTAACCAAAACTATACCCACGTGAATTATTACCCTTTTACAGCTCTGTCAGATAATCAGTAGTACCAGTTTAATGAATGGTATACTACTTCTATCTCTGCTGCTGGTAAAGCTTGACATCACTGCTGAGAGTCACATGGGACCATGAAGCCTCCAAGTCATCCCTTCCAGGAGCCATCTAGAGCTCACTGTCTAATGCTGTGTTACACCAGCTCCAGCACTAGTACAGCACTTCAGTGACTCTTCATTACAAAATCCAGACAAGCCTGGCAGCAGCACACACTTGATTCCTCTCTGCTTCACAGTCCTGAGCACAGGAGCCATTCAAAGAAACCAGACCACAGGTTATTAAACTACATGTTAATAACAAAACAAAGCAAGGTTCCTTCTTCCGCCTGGAGCTGCCCTACAACAGGTTGAAACTGAACATCTATTTGATTTCAGTAATGATGGTCATAAAGAGGAACCATCACCTGTAAGTCAAATTAGGTCTCTGCATTGCTTTTCATGGGTAGTTTTGGGGAGTCATGACACAACTGACCCACAGCTCTAATTTTCCCTGGTTCCCACTACAGTAAAAAAAAAAAAAAGCCCTTGTGGCCAAGAAGGCCAATAGTGTCCCGGGCTGTATTAAAAGGAGTGTGGGCAGCAGGGCGAGGGAGGCCATCCTGCCCCTCTGCTCTGCCCTGGGGAGGCCGCAGCTGGAGTGCTGTGTCCAGTGCTGGGCCCCCAGTGCCAGAAGGACAGGGAGCTGCTGGAGCAAGGCCAGCGCAGAGCCACAAGGATGCTCAGGGGATGGAGCATCTCCCTGGTGAGGAAAGGCTGAGAGACCTGGGTTTGTTCAGCTTGGAGAAGAGAAGACTGATAAGATCCCTATCAATGTTTATAAATATCTGAANGGATCTCCAGAGGTCCCTTCCAACCCCTACCGTTCTGTGATATGGATAGGAGGAACAGGGACAATTCCTCCTGACGGCAGAGCAAGCAGGAGTTTGATGGGGTTATGCAGCTGCTTAAATTCAGCCTTATATGTGGTGCTGATACTCCACTTTGAGACCTCCAGTCGCAATCAACCTCTGCACAGAGCCAGAACCACCTATTTTCCCAATATGCCACCTGCCAGCATGGCATTCAGGGATGAATATAGCCTTTCCAATCTAAATTATTTCAAAGTTACCAAAATAGTTTAAGCAGAAGATGAGGTCTGTTCAGTGATGAAGGCACCCATATCTCCTATATATTCTACATAGCATAATACAGGAAAACAACGTTAGCAGGCGATGGTCACTACACTGCAGTCGGTAAGAACTCTTTTGAGAGCAAGAAGCAATCTGGTAGACATGTCATTAAAAAAAAAAATCCCTTTCACACTGTTTAGATGTTTCTGAAGAGCAGTTTGGTAGGGCACATAATATAGGGATCGATGCAGCTTAAGCAGGCTTTTCATCACCAAAATTGCCGCCCATCACTGCTCACTCACAGGCAGATCACACTGGAAAGTGATTGGCCTTCACACCATCAAGCCACTTGCTAAGGGTTTTCTATCCTGCTGTTGATCAAGGTTAAACACAGAGGGAAGGTTTTTCCATGCAAACACAATCAAGAGGGAAAGGGTGGGAGGGAAGAAAAAAGGGATATCTTCCTTCAACCAATTTTTAAAATTATTAAATGATTTAAGTGTTCTGCCTCTCACCATGGAAGGCTTAATGTGGCTTTAAAGTTCTCACTGAGGCTTCATGGACAGAGGATTAAATTCCATCGTGGATAAATGTGTAGAAAGAAGCCATCTAGCCCTGTCAGGATCTGAGCTGCCTAAGGGCTGCTCTTGTTTGATCTATGACAAGATTCTAGAAGAGTTGTAAATCAGTGGAGCTTCAAACTTACATCATCCACTCTCCCTGCTTGCTCTGACAGAGGAGACCAGAGCCAGGCTGGCTGTTCTCATGACAGCTGGGAGTTCTGCTTAGGAGAATTTCCTTTTGCATTCAAACCAGGACATAAAAGACACACTCTCTCACACTTAGTCTTTCTCATTCATTATGGTCACCTGGTACTTTTAGGGAAAGAATGCTGATTGTGAGCACCCAAAAGTATAACCCTCTGTTTCCATATTTTCTTGTTGATAATGCCCATTGCTCCATATTAATTCCATAATTCCATGCTCCAGAGATGTGTCCTGTTCCTTTCTTGGGACCCAACAAGTCAGGAGAAAAGGCCTTTCTGAAAATTCCTGGCATAGCACTCTGATTAGGATCTGAAATGTGGGTTTTTTCCTACCCAAGTTAACACATGCAGGAGAGGAGCAAGAATCAGTCTAAGGCAATCTGTCAGGAGAACAAGTCAAGGATTTTGTGTTTCACCAGGAATATAAATAATTAATAGGAATTCAAGTCATCATTCCCACTTTTAAGTCCCAGCACACTGTTTTATATTTTATGCAGAAAAATTAATTTTGGACATTGGTTTTAGCCACTTAAAGTCAGAGAATTTAGTACAGGTTCTAAAGAGACCCAAAATGAAGTCACTCATCCAAAAGTATGTGCTTCATTTCATCTCATTTTGACCTGTTACAAGGATCACTGAGCTTAAAAAAGGGATTGGTCCAGAAAGTTTCCTCCATTCTGGTTAGATTCCTTTGAAGTCAGTGGGAGTCAGCACACATACATGCAGGTATGTTCATTTTTTAAAAAAAAAGTCAATCCCAGTGACATCAGAAAGTAGAAAAATTAAAAAAAAAAATCTAAAAAGTACTTGTGCTTATAGTGTATGTATATTGCAGATAACTAGCAAGGAACTCTTACCTTTCATGTCTACACGTGCATATAAATGGATGGGTAAAGCAAAAAAAAAAAGTGTTGTGTTGAAGGTCCAAAGGTTCAGAAAACACCTCCTTAAAAAGCTGTTTTAAGGAGAAAAACAGCAAGTTACCAAATTAGGCTGTTTACAGTTTAGCTGTAATCCAGAATCAATGCAGCTGCATTCTTACACTAAGCTTAGATGTACATTGATCTTATAGCATTCACCACTGGATAGAGATCATTAAGAGGGTGGTTTGCCTCTTATCTGTCTCTTGTTTACAGGCCTGTTGAAGTACTTCAGTTTGACTACAATTAGTAAAGCAGGTATATTATACACTATCTATTCAAGTCCATCAAGCAAAACACAGCAATGGAGAATATGTCCCTTCCTTACACCCTTTAAAGCCTAGAGTTAGTCAGAAAAAACTGTAGAAGATCCCAGTGGCTTTCTGTCCTAGCTAGTAAGCTACTTGTGCAGGGCATTACCTTATGGAAGATAAGCTTGCAGATTTTTTGCAATAGTGATTTCTCATAGTAGATACACAAATTCAGAGGCAGCTGGCTTTAATGTGAATAATCAAAAAAAGTTATTTTTGTCAAGTTGAAGCACTGATTTGTAACATCAGTAGGCTCCTAACACCTATGGATTACATATTTCCAAAAAAGGCTCAAAACCACTATACCTAAAGATCTATTTTGATCTCTTGGCTGTACCATGTCACAGCACAGGTACAGTGCTGGTTGCATTCTCAGTGTCAGCTGTTTATGCGGTGTACAGGTCTTCTGCATGCAGTGTTCTTTTTCCTCTTTGAAAAATATTGTGTCATCATCACCTCTATGAGCATCAGCTGGCATAGCTCTGGCTTGGGAATACAGATCATGTTTCCTTGTTTTATTAATCATCTTAGAAATCAAAGTAAGAAATAAAATTCTGGTCTTCCAGAAAAAGAAAAAATAATTCCCGAAGAGTGTGTCTTAGGACAGCAAATCAACACGCACGAATAGTCCCTTTCCCCGCTCAGAATCCATAAAAAAATAATTTTCCCTAGCAGTAAAGAGGGATTAGACATATTTTCGGAATAAACATGTTGCAATATAATTTTTATTTCCTTCATATTTTACAGACAGTAATTCCCCACCTCAGTATCTCATTAGATAAGGAAGTTAAACACAGACAGGTTACAGCATTTTCCAAGCCCCTTTTACAGAGGAGGTAAAATCTATTTTACAGGGGGAAGAAATGAAGAGCAAAATCCACAAGGACACTTAAGGAACTTTTGGACTCTTATGTGTTCCCAGGTAAAATGAAAGGAACTTTTCTAACCCTTTCAGCATCTCAAGATTTTTACTTACCAGCCTTGTATGCATGCATATATGCCAGAGCACTCAATGTGGCTGCCTGAAACTACACAAACATCTCCAGTTTACATGGTGACCCTAACCATGACACCAAGCATCACTACACACTGTAGAGCTCTGCTTAAACTATTCAATGAAGGTTATAACAACTCTGAGTAAAACAAGGAACACCAACAGATAGGTCTTAGGCTACAGACGTACACTAGAGCCTCATGTACCTGACTAATTTCTTTCATAACCTTCCAGCTTAAAAGAAAAAAAAAAAAATCAGGAGAAAAGCATCTTTCAAATCTTTCAAAGATTCAGTCACTGTCCATATTGACCTGACTGCAGGATTAGATCAGGGTTCAGTTTAGTTGCAAGTTTTATAAAAATTAACAAAGAACTGATTCATTCAACCACATGCCTGAAATTCCCTTTTATTCCTCCCATGATTGATTGTGAAAGACACGGTTGTTCAAACCATGACCTTATGAGAATCATTGAAAATATTCAAGTGGGAAACTACCTCCACAATGAGAAACACTGGAGGCAGAAGAAAGAAAATAATAAAACTTGCTTAATTTTTAATATGCCAAGATATCATGAGAAGCAGAATAATCTGTGGCTTAAATCAGGAAAGAGCACAAACAGAACAAAGCCTCTGGAGTTGCCTACACAAGCTTCAAGAAGCATCATTCAACAAACTTTAAGCCGGCCTTGAGGCAAGGGAGAGAAACTTTGGCCTTCGACTTTAGTCCAGGAAATCACCTTTTAAGATTTGAACTAGGCTGAGGATAAAACATTTCTTGTAACTACTTGCTTGTACAAAGCAACTGGTATTAAAGCTAGATCTCCTAAAGTATGCAAGAGTGATGGCAGAGAGAGAAAAGTCGCAGAAATAAATGCTCAGAAGATTTTAATCAGAGCAGTTCCAGCACAGTCAAGGTAATAGCAGTTTATCCCAGAGGGATACTTGGACACTAGGGAAAATTTCTTCACCAGAAGCTTTGACAAGCATTGGAACAGGCTTCCCAGGGAAGTGGTTGAGTCACCATCCCTAGAGGTACTTAAAAGACATGTAGATGTGGCACTTAGGGACATGGTTTAGTGGTGGATTTGGCAGTGCTAGGTTTATGGATGGACTTGATCCTAAAGGTCTTTTCCAACCTAAATGATTCTCTGACTCTACTGGTCTGGTTTACTCCCAACCCAGACCTCCTATAATTAAACAGCTGTGTTATCAAAATAAATAAAAAGGGAAAAAATCACTTCCTTATTTGCAAAAAATGTGTCTTGGCTTGTGCACATTTCAAGCTTCCCAGTAAACAAAGGATAGAATAGACAAGTAAGAGCCTACAGGACTTTCAACATTACTTTACTTCTGAGGAGATATGGATTCCCTCTGCAGCTTTGACTGCACATAGGATGACAGAAAATATACTTCTGGGATGAAATCACATAACCCACTGTACCC
>VZTV01017309.1:0-11776 GCA_013400875.1 Anhinga rufa | reverse complement strand
TGGCTGAGTATCTGCTAGGGAGTGGCATCATTCTCGTGTTTGGCCAACACCTGCCTTTTTATTGATTAGATCTGTTGGGGAGATCCCCCTCTGATCCACATACTGCTTCTGAGTGTCAGGGTAGCCAGCCAGGACTGCTCCGAAAGCAGCTCTTTTCCTCCAGCAATCCCTGCCACTTCACAGGGCAGCAGGGAGAAAAACAGGAAAGGAAAGAGTCTTGCTACAGGGTCTATGAGAAAGGATGGGAGATAATTGGCAGCAGTCGAGGGCAGGGCAGAGAGAGCTGATGGGCTAGGGGTGACGTGGGATTGCACAAGGAGCTCCATTAATAAGAANAGAAACAGAGGGAATGGGACAGACATAATTACGGGGCAGCAGATTGGTTGAAAACAGGCATTAGGAGCAGTCAAAAACAACTGTCTCCATGCTTTTGGAAGAGCAAGCATCAGGAAATGCCATACACATGTTGCAAATGGGAAGGGCAAAAGGAGCTCACCTGCCAAAACCCCCTCTGATATTCAAGAGTCTCATGGTGGTAGGCTCAGTAAAGTGACTTTGGCCATAGGATTATTTTAACCTTCTACAGATATGAGAAAGACAGAAAAGTTTAAATAAAACTCCTCCTGCTATTTCAAGTTCTTGGAGGGCAAACTTTCAAGAAGATTATGGCCACCTGAGTAGGGTTAACATTGGTAGTCATATGATGGATTCTCTTGTATTAAGGTAAATTTCCAATAACTCTGGAAATTCTACCCAGTTTCTAGCCCAGCATTATTTCTTCCCATAACAGTGATATTTTCCTGGAAATCTTTTCCTCTGGTCTTGAGATTCCTGCTCAAATAAATCCATAAACTACCATGACCTAAAAATTTCTTCATTTATTTTTCCTGATTCAGTTTGAAGCCAGGCTTCATCTGGCTACAAAGAGAAATTATACTTTTTAATTTTTTTGGAAGATAAAAAAGGTGGATGTGCACATGCAAGACCACGTGTTGTTATTCCAGCAGCAGTATCATTGTCCTTGCTCCTGTATCCTGCTGTCACACCACACTGTAATCAAGAATAAAGTGGTACTGTGCTCTAGTCTATGCTACTGTAGAGGCAAATGCAAAATGCATTCCTTTGCCATGGACTAGTGATGTGGCACACTGCAAGAGCTCACAAAACAGGTTGCTATTCCCAGACCTCTGCACACGGGGGCAGAACTGGATCTTCTATGAGAACGTGAATTCAATTTACAGCGAGCAAAGCCCCTGCTCTAAGCCGCACTCATGTAATATTTCTCCTTGCAGTTCAGCTATCTGATTGCTGCCTGCATATCTCCAGTCATTTAAGCATAGATGATATCACAGGCAAGGGTGTCTGGAATAATTTGACTGTCTGGGAGCTGCATACTAACAGCAAAAGCCTGAGGATCTGGCCCCGCACATCCCAATCCCTCAGCGAGGTTCAGCTCTGCCTCGTTGCAATAGCTCTGACACAGCCACTCCCAAAAACAACGTCTCCAAGTAATTTTCTTTTAAAACATCATTTTATTTTTCTCCGCATCAAGAAAGAACGTAGTAACAAACCATTTATCCTGAATGAAGCCTTGGAGAGAAACTGCATTAACAGAAAGGTCTAGACTGGCCTGAGGTATGTTTTGGCCAGCAACAAGTAGAACAATGCACTAAAACAGAAGCGTTGATATAAAATAGAGCAGAACAAAATAACTGCATGCAATATGTTAATCAGGTTGTGGAGTAATTGAATGGCATTTCCTAAATTCACAAACATCAGATAATGACATAAAGTGCTGAGGTACCGCTTAAAGAATTGTACCATAAAATACCTCGGCAGGCAGACAATGTTTC
Organism: Anhinga rufa; assembly: GCA_013400875.1. Classification (NCBI taxonomy): domain Eukaryota; kingdom Metazoa; phylum Chordata; class Aves; order Suliformes; family Anhingidae; genus Anhinga; species Anhinga rufa. Next base: position 9,923 of record VZTV01017309.1, on the reverse strand, counting down.
CTGCCTTGAATTTCCTGGAGGGAGAGTTAGATTAGTAATGGTGAGAGGATTTTGTGTGGTAGTGGCAGGATTTTATTGAGCAGCAACAAAAAAATTATTTCCAATGCAGTGCCCATAAAAGAGGACTGTCTTCCTCTCCATCCTAAGGAGCTGGTCCCCTGGGGCAAGGGGTCTGAGGTGCTGCTGGGGTCCTGCTCTGCCCTCGGTTACTCCTGAGTAATACTGCATAACTCTGCATTAGGGCAGATGCAGTCCCCTTTCACTTCTACTCACAGTTTCCCCTCATTTGCCTGGTGAATTTTCCTGTTTAGCGGACATGGCCCCTGGAAGATGCCCTCTGAGGACCACTGGGATCTTGAGCGCAATCGGGAGCTCCGCTTGTCTCCAAGGCATCGTGGTTCCTGAGGGCCAGCCTTATCCTCTCTGCTGCTCCACAGGAAAGAAAGTGCTGGAGCTGGTGCTCTCTTACCCCCGACTCCCTTGCGCAGTGGAGGGGTACAAGAAAGAGCATGAACCCCCTGGCACTACCTCCCAGAGCCTCAATTTGTCTTGGTCCTAAGAAATTGCAGCTGACAATGAAATGCCTTCCCGCACACAGACCTCCCTCTCACAGGAAGGACACTCCAGCCTCGGGAAGGGACTTGGCACTAAATGGTTGCAGAGAGTCATGTCATTTGGAAATAAATTGTCTCCCTTCAGAGAGCTGCTCTCTCCAGTCTCTGGAAAGTGACACATTGTCACTTAAGATCATTAACTATTTGACTGTGAGACTGCTGCCTGTACAGCATGCCACACTGCCAGCGCTTTGCTGTTAATGAATAATAAATTAACGCTATGACTCCGAGTCCTTCCTTTCATCGGCTGAGATTTCCAGAGGCTGGAGAATCTCAAAGGATCCTCTACAAGCGATAGTCGATGTAATTACCTACAAGCAGCAGCTAAGTGGTGGGTGAGGTGCAGAAACGGGCTGCAGTAACAATTGCTAGCAGTCCTCCAAACATCAGGCCTGTTAGGACGGACTGCCCACTGGCTTTCTGCAATACTCCACACCAATGAGCGGATTGCAAAAGGACTTTTCTCACCTGAAGGTGTGTTTCCAACCCCATTTGCTAAGGGGAACAGATGCAGCTGGGGACTGCCCTTCTTCACCACTTCTACTGTGAGCATAAGAAACTGGGGCTAAGCCTGGAAACAGAAAGAGGGACAAGCAGCTCCCGGTGCCAGCAAGACCCTGTGTGCCTCCATGGCTTTTGCAGAGCAGCTACGGAACACCCCCAGCTGCCAACAGTCTTGGGACTGTCTCTAATTATGTGTATGTTCAAGTTTGCTTGGGGCCCCTTAATGCTGCCAAAGTGCACCACACAGTAATGCAGGCGTGAGGCAGCAGGTATTTGACAGAAGCAGTTAGGGAGGCCCACAGTTCCTCTCACCGAAGCAGAGAGTGCCTGTCCAAGATGCCCTTAGTGGAATAAATCGACTGGAGCATTGCACCAGGATGCATCTCCAGCCCCAGTTTTCTTTTGGAAAGCTGGATGAAGGCAGATGCCATCAAGATCTACCCATTGCCTTTGAGGTTGGGGTTGATTTCTTTGTAGATCAGAACAATGTATTCCCTCTCCCTGTAATTTTCCTGTTAATACCTGCACCCCAGGATTGTTGCAGTGATGTAATCATGCAACATCTTAGGTAAAAAGGAATGAGACATATTATTAAAGCAAGACAAAAATGCTGATGGCTTTTTTTTATTAATCAGAGGTTTCAAGATTCATCAGGAGCTTTCAAAGTTCAGGACAAGGATTTAGGGGAGCATCTGCCATGGGGAACATTGCCAGGGAGGACTCCTCTTTCTGAGGAGCTTTCAAGGTTCAGGACAAGGATTTAGGGGAGCATCTGCCATGGGGAACATTGCCAGGGAGGACTCCTCTTTCTGAGGAGCTTTTAAGGTTCAGGACAAGGATTTAGGGGAGCATCTGCCATGGGGAACATTGCCAGGGAGGACTCCTCTTTCTGAGCTGAAGCCTGTCGAGAAGTTAACACTCTCGAAGATACCTCAATTGAAGAGTCTGATGGCTTTTCCTGTGGAGAAAATCAGTACCTCAGAGACAGAGCATCTGGGCTTTTACTATCAGTTTCTCCCTCTGGTGAAGGATATATCATAGAGGAACTTAAACAAAACAGAAAACTTCTGAACGCTATTCCAGCTATTTCCTTGTATTACTGACATTCAAAGACAAGATAAAGACTTAATTTAAAGGAAGAACAAATAGTCTGTAGGAAATAGACTTTGTTTGCTGGAAGAAAGCTCTTCAACAAATTACTTAAGAGGGAAATGAAGAACTCGACTAAATGTTACCTCTTTATACCTAAAAGAAAGGAATTCCTGGAAAATTCTCCCAATAAAAAAGTAACCCTTCCTAGTAAGAGAACAGGTAAATACAAAATAAAAGAACTTTGCTTCTCCAACCGGTCTCCAAGACTGTTAGTTAGTTTAAGCTAAGTGTTTGCCATTTAGTTAGTGAAGAGATTTATTTTCATACATACCAGAATGCACGGCAGAATAAGCATTTATTGTGGTATGTTACACCATCGGACCCACAGTGTGGGAGGTACTCAGTACAGACAGGTCCGGGTCCCATGATTCTGGGGCAGTAATTCTGTAAATAGATGCAATCTATGTTCACAAAAAAAGCTCTCAACAACAGATGTGTAAGAAAGGTGACATTAGGAGACACCACACGCACCCTGAGCTCCCCCCAGTACTGGCCAGAAGCAGATGCTGAAAAAAGCCCAGGGACAGGACAGGAGTACAGTGGTACGTTGCCTACAGCAATGTAGAGCCTGTGTAACCATCATAAATGCTGCTGCAGTAACTTTGACAAAAACCTGGACATGAACTGAATACTGCACTACTTGTTGAAACTATCATCAGATGAAAAAGGGAATTTCACCCAATAGTATCTGTGGCAAATATTGTTCAGACAGCTGGATGACTCGGGATTTTCAAATGCTCGATCACAATGTGATTAGTAAGGATTTATACAGAGACTGCTTTAAGGAAAGAAATGATGGAAAAATAGAAAGAGCTGTCCCTTACCTGCAGTGCATCAATACCTGGGAAAAAAAAAAAAAAGAAGGAACTATGATACAAATGCAATTCATGGGTTCTGTTAGAGTTAAAATCTGTGAATGCATGCCCTGAATACTCAACTTTCAATCCACTGTTTGTTAGCAAATTATTTATTTGACAAAAGGAATTTCAGGCAAAATTTTGTGCCTTATTGTACGTTTACAACATTGATATGTATATGTATAATATGTATATGTATAATTTTTTTTAATGAGGATTACAGCCAAGATGGAGAAGGTTGTACAAAATGAAAGAAGAGAAAGCTATTTTCCAGAGTTCAGAGTACTCAAAGCTAAACAAGTTATTGAAGCAAACAGGGTCATAAAACTGTCAAGTACATGGAGGGAGTATCTTATATGCATTGCCACAACAGTTCTTAAATAAGAGAAATGTGACTTTAATAAAGCTTCTACAACTGTTCAGGCTCTCAAGTTACATTGCAGTTCAGGATAACTACAAGAAATATTTGCTTTCATTCAGTAAAATAACTTGTGTTTCCGCAACATTTCAGAGGTTAAATACTGGATGTCTGAGTCTCCGGGTTGTACCACATACATGTCACTTCTTTCATTATGCATAAACTAGCGCTGAGAGTAGAGCTGTTCCCACAGTTGTTCTTACCCACTCAGTTCTGTTGCTAAAATATTACCCCATAAGTGATAGTCTTTGATGTCAAGTCTTTTCAACACTATCTTTCTAGGAGTAAATAAGTCCTTGTAGAATGAAGCTCTTTCCAGTCTGAGGAAGTTTTTGTGGTTTTAAAGACAGTCAGCGCTTACTCAAAGGCAGAGCAGGAGGCAGTAAAGCTACTCACCTGGGATGCAGCAAAAGGCTAGAGCAAAGAGCAGCAACACGCCTGCTGTCTTCATGGTGCCTGAAGGTCTGTGTGCAGAGGAGCCTGTGTCTTTGCTCAGTAAACGTAGCCTTAATTCTGCCCTCAGGTGGTAACCATGCTTATATGCACGTGTGCCTGTTTGTATTTGTGGGTGTGTGGGTGTGTGGGTGTTTGTGTGCATTCATTTTTGGCTTATCCACCCCTATTCTGAAGCAACATTCCTGGTCTTTTGGCAGAGGTAAGCTGTGCTGTAAGCCAGTGCGCTGGTTTTGGCTGGGGTAGAGTTACTTTTCTTCATAGTAGCTAGCATGGAGCTATGTTTTGGATTTGTGCTGAAAACAGTATTGATAACACAGGGATGCTTTAGTATCTGCTGAGCAGTACTTACAGAGCCAAGGCCTTTTCTGTTCCTCACCCCACCCCACCAGCAAGTGGGCTGGGGGTGCACAAGGAGCTGGGAGGGGACACGGCTGGGACAGCTGACCCCGACTGACCCCAGGGATGTCCCACACCATATGACATCATGCTCAGCATATGAAGCTGGGTGTCCTGGTTTCAGCTGGGATAGAGTTAATTTTCTTCGCAGTAGCTAGTGGGGCTGTGTTTTGGATTTGTGCTGAAGCAGGGGTGATAATGCGGAGATGTTTTAGTTGTTGCTCAGCAGCGCTTACACTAGTCAAGGACTGTTTCAGCTCCCCATGCTCTGCCGGGTACACGGGAAGCTGGGAGGGGACACGGCCGGGACAGCTGACCCAAACTGACCAAAGGGATATTNCTGGGGGAAGAAGAAGGAAAGGGGGGACACCAGGAGCAATGGCATTTGTCTTCCCAAGTGGCCATTTTGCATATGGAGCCCTGCTTTCCTGGAGATGGCTGAGCACCTGCCTGCCCATGGGAAGGAGTGAATTAATTCCTTGTTTTGCTTTCCTTGTGCGTGCAGCTTTTGCTTTACTTATTAAACTGTCTCTACCTCAACCCACGAGTTTTCTCACTTTTACTCTTCTGATTCTCTCCCCCATCCCACTGGGGGGCAGTGAGCGAGCGGCTGTGTGGGGCTGAGTTGCCATCTGGGGTTAAACCGTGACAGCCAGGAAGAACGCTTCTCTATCAAGAGGAGTAACAGGAAGTTCGGATATGTGAGATACACCCTCTGTGTCATTATTTCAAGTGAAAAATATGACAGGTTCCTTCTGAAGAACCATAGAAAATTCCTGCGGGTGAAAGAGCAACTGTACAAACTTAAGCAGCAACTGCTGCCAGATTTTCTTTGTGTGCACCTATCAGTGCCTATTTACCTGCAGTGCTTTTTCACAAGCAAAACATTGAATGAACCACTACCAAAGTGGAAAGTCTCTACTTTCAGTTTCATGCTTCATCCCAGTAAAGGATCATTAAGTTATAGTGAAACCAGGAAAGCAGTGAACTAGGAAGGCAAGCAAGAGGGTGTCCCAGACACCGAAGGGAATCCCTGGACTGGACAAGAGATGGAGAAACTTTTATAGGCTTATGCAAAGAATTTACAATTGTCATTTCCCTAAAAGCCATTAACATTGTGGGTTAGATTTACAGTAATGGACTGATAGTCTGATGATGACAGAATGATGTGAGACCCTAGCCTCGGCCCTGGAAAAGTTGAACCAAATTTGGAAATCGCTTCTTCATCCATCTGCTCATCTCAACATAAATCCTTTGTTTCACCACCAAAACATCAATTTTTTGGATGACCTCATTCTATCAAGGAAAAGAAGCACCCTCTCCCTTTGGCTCCCAGAAGAAATGCATATGGGAGATATTACTTTTTAGAAGGGATATGCCCAATTTATTTATGTTTCTTTTGTGAACCACCAATTCAATACTCCAACAGAGGACAAAAGCAAAATAAATTTCATGGACAATACACTAATGACAGGTCACACTCTCAAAAAACAGGAGGATACTTTGTCCTTGGATTGTGAAACACTGCTGAAATACTCCTTGGGCTGGTAAAGAGTATTATGTTATTAAAGACTAAGAGAGAATCATAGAATGGTTTAGGTTGGAAGGAACCTTTAGAGGTCATCTAGTCCAACCCCCCCTGCAGGACGAGTATGCAGGAGTAGGAGCCATCCCTAGGAGCGCATTTATCTTAAAACACTTGGAGGTTATTAAAGGATGATTTAAAGATGAGAAAAGCCTAGGAATAAGTCCTTTGGAGGACCTAGACAGATAGGCTTTGCTAACAGACTGCCCTTGCAGAATGCTATGCTTCAGGTGAGGACTGCGCTCAGGAGCCAGGGATCAGCTCTTGGTGCAGGCACCACCACAGTCTGAACAGGTTTTGCTGATGATGCCTGCACAGGGAAAGTGCACCAGAAATACCTTGGGAGAGATCAGCTAGCATCATCACTTCAGAGCAGTGTTTCAGCCCTTTACAATGTCAAATGTCTAAAAGGGTCTGAACACTAATGTAGGCTGACTATCATTTATGTGCAAAGTCACACAGCTCTGAGGTTTATGCATCTGTATTTAATTTTCTGCCTTTTATGAGAAGGAGGGGAGCAGGATGTTGTTCTTGTTATGTCCCAGAGCTATGAGCACATAACCTATTCAGCCTGGCATCATCATTCAACAAACCAAAAGAAAATGTTTCATGAGACAACACATGAAACAAGACAAAGAAATATTGCTGATTTAGTTTATTGAGAAAGAAAATCAGAAGTGAGCCAAGTTCCCCAGAGGGCGAGATGAACCGAGGTGAGATCTTTAGCTGGGATTTGCCAGTGGGGATCCTGTGGTGAATTCTCTCAGCACCAATACTCAGCATTTTCCAAAATGGCTTAAAGTGAGAGTCCCATTGCTGTCCCTGAAAGTGAGGAGAGGAAAAAATGGATTAGACACAGAGTCCTGCCTGCTATAATCCGTCATTTGCTTGGCTCCTAGAGAAGGCATCAGATAGGATCCTGCCCCAGAATCAAAGAACATGCAGACTAAGAGCCCTATTAGCTATTTGATTATTAAGAGATGAGTTAAATTATTTAACCCCTTCTTAAGACTGAAAGTATTTTGGGGAACTATAATGAAACTTCAAATTTAATTTTCTTTGCAACATGCAAGAAAAACTCCATTAAGTTTAATGGTCTTCAAACAATTCACACTAACAAACCAGACATAGCTCTTTGTTGTCTCTAATGAAAAAAAAAAAGAATGGTTGGCATGATGGCTCGTATTCTCTCCTGCCCCAAATCAACACTGGTCAGCAAACAAGCAAGCGGCAACTGTGCAAACTTGTGCCTGTAGGAGGCAACTGATAACACAAATGTGATCCGTATTTGTACATACACGACTGCATTGCAGAAGTTACACTTATTGCTGTATGTTTTGCTGTCAGAGCCACAGAGGGGCATATACTCAAGTGAGCAGACAGGTTTAGGGTAGTCACTGCAGTCAACCTGCAAAAAAAAAAGTCTAATGTGAAGGATATGAAGGAGTCAATAGCAGAAGGGTTTGAACCCCTAGCTACAGCTGCAGTGCTAATGATAATGATCTAACTAAAAGTAATTAACTTCCTTGCACAATCTGATATAAACTGAGGTGTCAGTTTCTCCTATGCCAGGAGAATTTAATAATAGATCATAATTTCCTGTTTGAAAGGATGCATATCATAACCTGACCACAGCATTTCTAAGCAGCAGCAGCAGTTCAGTGAACGTGCCATGCTTGTGATCACATTGCACCATGTTCCCGATCTGGCCAGGAAATTAAATGGAAAAGCACTGATGACTGGAGAAGTGTAGGTGCCGATGCCTATGTAAGGGTCCAGTATCTCCCCTGTAGCCTTAAAAGAGGAAGATCAGCACTTAGCTAGATACTGTGAGAGTGGGATTTTGTTTCTTTGTGCAACGGGTGCTACACTTGCTGAGAGGTATCACAGTGCAAAAAGTGTATATGGATCCAGGAAGAAGCTGAGGAATTTCATGGAGGAGAAATCCATCGAGGCTTACTGACTACACAGAAATCACACCTAACTGAGGTCCATCACCTGAAAATAGCTGGAGGTTGGAAGATCAGAAGTCCCATACATACTCACTCTACTCTTACTCTCTCCTACAACTCCTGCTAAGAACAGGCTCTGCATCAAGCCATCATGGGCTTGATGGATCATTGGTCTGACCTCAAAAGCCATTCTCTGTTCTTATTCTCAGTTCTGCCCTGATGGATTATTTCTGCTACTACTCTTTTACTGATCCCTTCCTGTGCAGTCACCCTCTTCTTTTTCTGACATTTGTGTGGATAATGTGTATTAGTGTGGAGAAAGCAAAATCTTCCCTGTGCTGAAAAACAGCAGCAGCTACAATCCTGTAGGATGCTGCTGGTCTGGGGGCTGCTGCAGACCCTGGTAGTGCTTCCCCTGACATCAGTGAGACTGAAACCCCATCCCTCATGACACAGCTCACTTACTGTAGCAATTTCCTTACATTCACCGTCATACTTCTTGCCAACACTGGTTCCAGACTCTCTGGGAAGGGAAGACACCTGCGTTAGGGAGCTCTGCAAGCAACTTGCTCTGCTGAACCCCACATCCCAGCAATGCTGATCTGCCTCGGGTACAACATACAGAAGATACAGAAGATGTCCAGCTTAGGCTGTGTCCACATGGCTCTAAATACCAGCTCAGGTGGTGCCACAGCCTGCTAGAGTGCTGTTTTATAGCACAGTGTGAAGGACAGGGTATTATGGTGAACTAGGAGCTAGGTTGTGTGACAATGTAGATACACCTTAGGTTAGTTGCTGTCCTCTGCAAGGCAGCATCTGCCACATAGACCCTTTTAACTTAGTTAAGAGAAGCATTCTGTCCTGTGTTAGATCCCCACTCAGCCCTCTACTACTCTCTCTACATCAAAGGCACAGTTTTCCTTCTAATCACAAAGGAAAACCAGGTCTAGTGACCAGAGAAAGAGGAGGGTCAAAGTCCAAGCGCCTTACAGAAAAAGCCTTGGCAGAAGTCCTGATATTCAGAAGAGCTGCTACCAGGAGTGCTAAGCACTCGTTGTCCCTCACAAGAGTGCTCTGCACACGCATTACTCACAGGTTACGGGCACACAGCAGGCACACGTTTTCGTAGGTGACCCCATTGGTACCACAGACAGGGCTGAGGTCTTTGTCACAGAGCAACACCACTTTGCCCTCCTCGTTTGTCGTGTTGGGATATCTACTGCAGTCCACCTGTTGAAAGAACACACAAAGCAGCACTGGTGAAGGCTTACTTATAGGAAGCAAGTAGGTCTGTTGAGTGTGTCTGTTTGGCCATCCAGGATACCACCACAGAAGGAAAAATGCTTTTTTGTGTGTCACTACAATGGCAGTTCACTTCAAGATGACCAACACAAGATTCTGACATCTCATATGTTCTTTTATTTAGTGTTTGAATTATTTCTTGGGGGAGTCAATAAGCAACTTTGGCTACTCAGAAGGGGGACATGCTCCTTGTTTTGCCCTTGGTTTCACTTACAGGGACAACTTCCTTGCATTCTCCATCGTGGTCTTTGGTAACATTGGTTCCATATTCTCTGGAGAGGGAAAGGCAAATGTTAGGAAGTACAGCAAAGACATCCTGCTACATCCTAGGTGCTGGAAATATGTAACTAATACAAAAGAAAGCTGACTCTTTATCAGTCAGGATTATACATATTTTTTGAGAAGATAGTGCCATCCTCCCTGACCAGCTGGCACTGAGTGGCTGGCAGGGATGTAAATACCCTGAGAGCTTTAGGACCATTTTGGGCAGTTCAGAGCAGAGCATCTCTCCATCCTTTTGCTCTGCTTTGCTGTGATGAGATGTGCCCTAGGGGCTGTCATCTGGCTGATTCTTGAGCTGGAGAAGAAAAACCTGAATAAGTTACACCAGCAAGAGAGACACGGTGACTAAAGTGATGTTTAGGCAACGGAGTGCCATGCAGTGATACCAAAGCTCATTTTGAAGGA
>VZTV01017305.1:1259-15591 GCA_013400875.1 Anhinga rufa | reverse complement strand
TTATTTTTCAATCTTCCACTTCACAGTTTCATGTGGTGCTTTTGTGGTCTTGTCCTGGAAGACAGCTCACCTCAAAGGGAGTTTTTCCTTGTCCTTGCACTGTTTTCTATATAGCCCATGTAGCAATGCTCATGTGGTCCCAGTTTCCTAACTGTGGAATGGGAATGATAGCATACAGTATCATCTAATATATATGGGATTATGAAACACAGGAAATCCCACCATGATCTGGTATTCCCTGCCAGTTAACAAAATAGTTTTATGTCTCTGAGCAGACGTGTCACTAGAACAAGATCTGGATTTGCACCCTGCACTTAAACATTGATTTTCATCTTTAATTTGGATCCCAAACTGAACTGCTGGAAACTTATAATAGAATGAGATACTTGTAGAAGTATCTTTTATTGTGAGTGTGGGAAATATTTTGAAATATTTTGTTTGCTTGGGCTGTTTCAACACTAAGCTGTATTTACAGTTGTTCTCCATTCACCTTATGGAAGTTGTTTTCTTCTGGTTGTTTCCTTGCTGGCTGGGCTTCCTTGTTGGAGTGAATCTCCATTGCTTCACAACAGATATGCAGATCTTGACATGTATGTGTAACTCCAGCTAAAGCAGATTCATGTCAGGCTGGCTTAACCTACAGTAGTTTTCATTTGCTTAGACCTGACCTGAACAATTTTCAGATCACAGTGACCCCAAGTTAAATGCTTTCCTTCAGCTCTCCTGAGGGAAAATGGGAACATTTCAGGAAAATCAAGCTTTTCCTAGGGGCAACACTGTCTTTGTAAAAAAAAAAAAAATAATTTGCTATTAAAAAAGAAAAAAACAAAATGGGAAATTTCTGAGTGTTTCTACTTGCCCATTCTCTTGATTTGATGTGAATGCTGTGGAGCTGCGCTGCTACATCAAAAAGGATACCATTTCAATCCCCAGGAAACAGCAATGTTTTAATTCAGCATTACAGTAATAAAGAGGTTTTTCTTCTGCCATCTAGTCAATATTAGCCAGCCTGCCAGCTAGTCTAACAAGGTGTGAGACAAGTCTTGTAAAATTAAGGTGCTTTACCAAAATCAGAGTGGGTGATAACCCTAAAAATTAATACCTACAAGCCACTGTACAGCTGGGACGCTGGTGGAAACAAAAGCTATGCTCCTTTCTGCTGGAAAACATGTAAAATTGACACCATGCATCAGATTTTATAGTGGTTTGCAGGATTTACAAGACATACTGCAAGTAGCACTTGCTAAAACTGTACAGCTCAAGACCTCTGGAGAGAAAAATATCTGCAGGAATGGGGAAGAGCAGTGTCAGCTGTTTAGGAATGGCTCTCTGGGATGCCTTGGTGGGGTGAATAAATGGTGATGTGGTTTGGTTGTCAAATGCAATGGTAGAGGCAGAAGGTTGGGATGGTTTATACATTAATTAATCTTTGGTTTGGAAGACAAAGACTACTCTTACACTTAATGCATGGATGTAATATTAAGAAGAGAGCTGAATGTCTATAAAGCTTAGCTATTGACTTTCATAAGTATCAGATAGCTGATCTGAACGTCACAAAAGTGACTGCAACATTTGCGTACAGCTGAGTGGCTTTCACTGAAGACCTCTGCAATGTCACTAGAGCTGGACAGACTTTTCAAACATGGTAGCTTTTTATCTATTCCTTTTGCCAAAGACATTTCCAAAAAGGATCCTGAACCTTTCCCTAAAGCCATTCTTGCACATAATTAAATTCAAGCTTCCTCTCCCCTGGAGAGATGAGGACACCCATATTGCAGTGCTGCTGTCTGTTTGGGTACCAGCTGGCAGATGATGCTGGTACTAGAAGAAATGATATTCCACCACCACTGCTCCATGGTTCTGCCTTTGTGCTATGTCCAAATTCTGCCAACCCAAAAGCATGAAGGACCAGAAGCGCTGCCGGACCAGAGCTTCGCTCATGGCCACATAGGTGTCTCCAAGCCACCTGGCCTGCTAGGAAAAACACAACTTTCTCTTTAATAACAGATGGTGGTGGTGAGACATGAAAATTAGGACATATTTTCATTTGATATTGGAATATCATGAGCATCAGTTATTTTGGGAAGGAGTCCAAAAAATACTTGGAGAGAGTCTAAAACTGCAGATGAATCCGCAGGTTTATTTTATTGGGTGATTTCAGTTCTGCCAAATATTTGTAGTGTAAAGAAATCATAAAAATTGCTGGTGGTCCTCGCCTGGCGGGTACTTCTCACATATTTGAGACAGTTGTACGAACTGTGACAAGAATGTTTGATCTATTAGCTTAAAAACAAATTAGAGTCTTCAAGAGAAATAAATGAAGTATAGATGGTAGAAATACATTTCTCTTATCTTAGAGAGACCAGGAATTTTTACCCCCAGGCTTTATTTGCATTTAATTATCACAGTTTGGATTTCCTCTACTGCATGCATGGAGGTTTAGTCTGTCTCATTCCATCCTCTGCTCTGAAATAACATTAGTACCTGTTAATGATTATCATTGTCAATTATGTATTCTGGTTACATGCACATTATAAGAAATATCAGTTTGTTTTAATAAATCTTCAAAAGATAGCCTAAACCTGTGCCTTATCTCCTTTCTGCTTTGTAATTTATTTATTTTTACAGTTATGATATATGAAAGACACTGCATGCTCCCAGGGACTGTGAATGGATATCTACTCTGCACTTGAATACTGAGATGACCAACAGAAAAGGTTTTATTTAACATAGCTTTCCAAATTAATTGAGCGGGTCATGTATCTCAAAGATAGACAGAGAAAGAAGCGAGGAATACAGGTCTAGAAATCCAAAGATGCAGTTATATGCATAAAAGAGAGGAAACTTAGATGTACAGTGAACCCATAGGTGGTTTAGTGTGACTCATACTAAGTTGCAGAGTAGCTGATGCTCACCATGTAGCAATTATTAATTTTCTAACTTAAATTATTTTTTGCTAGGATAATAATTTCACTGTAGTCCTGACCTGGCAAAGCACTGATTGCCTCACTTCCCATTGGTGTATAGGAAACAAGGATAGTCCCATATAAAAAGTTTTTCGCTGTATTTTTAAGGAGAATTTTGTTCTGAGTTGTGCAAACTTGATGTTTATGCCGTTTGCCCATGCAAATTTTCAGGATTATTTTCATTCACTGGACCGGCACTGAAATGTCCACTCCAAAAGGAACACTTTAACCAAGCATTCTTTATGTGGTCTTCAATTAATAAACAGGAATACGCCTTTCTAACCCTGTGGGTAATGATTTTTCTGTTTGCTGCTACTGTATGTAACCTAAATGAATGGGGCATTTATATACTGTCCTTTCATCTGGGATATCAAAGCACTTTATAAATATGGACCAATTGGTCTGCTGTGCAACCACTGAATTGTGGCCTTCTCGGAGGTGGCATGCGGTTGACGTTTTGGCTGGCAAAGCGCATTTGAACATCAGAAACTGTTGGTTTTCTCAGACGGGGTAGGCTTGGAGGTGGGTGTGTGTGAGACTATCTGAATTCATCTCTAACACATACCTGCCCCAACACTGGGAAGCAACACCACTACCTACTTTCCAGCTTGGTAAAGTATAGGCTTGGCTAAGAGTAAAACCGAAGCACCTTCCATCAGTGGATCACTAATTTTAGTCCAGCCTAAGAAGGTGACTATCAAAAATAATTACCATATGGCAAACTGGTAAATTGCCACAAGAAAATTAGCTTGGTGGTCCCAGATTAGTTTCATATGGACAGGTGTCTACACCACAAAACCACCATCATAACTACTACTAGCTGTTGGGTTTCAGAGGGAGGTCCAGGACTGAAGGGGTTGTTGTAACACAAGTGATGCTTCTAGAGGTGGGATCTCAAGGCCACAGAGATGAGGCTGTTTGTACCTGTTGAGGTGTTTCTTGACACGTGACCATTTCAGTTTCTTGAGCTGTCAGCTAGCTTGTATGGTGCTCTCCATCGTTGTTGTGACAAGTGCTTTCTCTTACCTTTACACAGAGGACCTTTCCCTCCCCTGCTTCTACCCCATTAAACGGATGCCACAAAAAATTTCAGTGGGGAGTGTGTATTGAAGGTATTAAGTTCAGACCACACAAGTAGTCTTTAACGTCTTTGGTATGACTTGGAAAAGCTTCCAGGAACACAGGACTGGAAGGACCTTCTGGGTCACTGATCCCAACCCCCTGCTATAGCAGGCTTTCACTTCACATAATCCTTTTGAAAAGCTGACTAATCTCCAAAAATGTGGACAATCACAGGAAACCTCAAAAGCCCTCTATATAAAAAGGGTATCAAATCTGTTTTGCACTTCTCTAACACCTTTCATCTAAAACTTGTAATGAGTTTTGCAAACATGGAGTTAAGAATTGCCATGCAAGTGGGAGGATAAAATTATCCTTACTGTATTTGGGAGGAAGAATTTGGGAATCAGCAAAATTATGAAGCAAATAGCAATTCTCATTCAGACAAAGCTCTTAGTGGCTTGAGGACTCCATCTTTAATGGAGATATCTAAGTCCATACAACCAAATCAATTAGACAGCCAGGAATTAAAATTAGAATTCCTGACTCTCTTTTTACCTGCCTTTTAACCACTGAAGTGTACAACAGCTCAAGATTTTCCACCTGTCAGCCTCACTATTTCTTCCAGAAGAAATAGATACTAGATCCTATTTCTCATGTGAAAGAAAATTAGCATCATCATATATCATAGGTGGGCAGGAGATTCTGTTATAATGAGGGAAGACTGTCAGCAGCAGATCATACAGGTTGTTTTATCTATAGAAGATACAACTGAACCATCAAAGAGAGATAAGCCTCCTGGATTTCCGCATCATGAGAAAAATGTAACTGAATTCATCCTCAAACCCATGAAAAGACAAATTCTTTCTGTAGAAAGAATGAATCCTGGGAAATGTACAGTGTTGTATATGTCAGGGCAATGTTTCACTTACATCTCTAAGCCAAATTCTACTCTCAGTCCCATTGACTCTTGACTGAATTTGACCTCTGATTTGCTAGCACATTTTTTAAACTTATAAGTGTAATTGATGGCAGAGTATGGCCTGGAGCTATATATCCATCAGCAGATCATGATATAGTTGTAAGGAATATCAACGGCATTAAGAAGTGGAGAAACTAGTCCCCACAATCTTGAAGCACCACTGCTTAGACACTGTTTCAGGTTACTGGTGCTAAGACAAGAGAACAGGTCCATCTTTGATCAACATATGTCATAAGGTTTTCTTAAAATTTATTACTTTAGGGGCTGATCCCACTACTGCACAGTGGATAAAAGTCTATCTTTCTGTAGATTTTACAAGACATTTAGGTTGAATTGCAAGTTTGCTAAATGAATCTAATTCAGCACTGGAAAAGGGAACGCATGCACTCCTTATCTCTTGTGCAGATGCTATATTGGCAAAAATTAGTAAAATTGTGCTTGCAAACTTGTCCATAAAGCATTTGGCATTGAGGGCTCCTGGGAGGAAGAAAAATCCGGGATAAAGAAGTGCAGGGGCCGAACGCTGATGCACCCAGTTGCACTGAGAAGGATTGCCCAAAGATTGGCAATACTTAGAGTTAGCAGCTGGGAAGTTTGAAGGATTTTATTTGCCTCTATTGATAATGGAAGGAAGAAAAAATAATGTGACTGGCTGTAGAGTAAGTTTCCAACCTAAACCTCCCCTAGCACATCTTCCTGCCATTCCCCTGGGTCCTAGCATTAGTCACCAGAGAGAAGAGCTCAGCACCTGCCCCTCCTCCTCCTCCCCTTGTGAGGAAGCTGCAGCCCGCCATGAGCTCTGCCCTCAGCCTCCTCTTCTCCAGGCTGAACAAACCAAGTGACTTTAGCTGCTCCTCATACAGTTTCCCCTCTGAACCCTTCACCAACTTCGTGGCCCTCCTCTGGACACTCTCGAGCAGCTTTATATCCTTAATGTACTGTGGCGCCCAACACTGCACCCAGCGCTCGAGGCGAGGCTGCCCCAGCGCAGAGCAGAGCGGGACCATCCCCTCCCTCGCCCGGCTGCGATGCAGCACTTGATGCACCCCAGGGCACGGCTGGCCCTCTGGGCTGCCAGGGCACACTGTTGGCTCATGTTCAACTTGCCGTCGACCAGAACCCCCAGGTTTTGCAGAGCTGCTCTCCAGCCTCTCGTTCCCCAGTCTGTCTGTACATCCAGGGTTGCCGTGCCCCAGGTGCAAAATCCGGCACTTGCCCCTGTTAAACTCCATATGGTTGGTGATTGCCCGGCTCTCTCTGCAGGGCCTCTCTGCCCTCGAGAGTGTCAACAGCTCCTCCCAACTTTGTGCTGTCAGCAAACTTCATTAGTATTCCTTCCAGTCCTGCATCCAAGCCATTTACGATGAGATTAAAGAGTACAAGGCATCAGGAAGTTTGGGGGTGAAAAGAAATGACCTGCAGAGAGAGTATGAGCTTTCATAATGGACTTACTGGCCTCTGTATAGACACCTGGCATTGCACTGGACTTTTGGTTTCCCAAAGCAGGCCTGGCCATGAGTTAGGTGTTCAAAACAGCATTGCCTACTAATGCTCCCTTGGCCAGTAAGAGGGGATCTACCACCCCATACCCCTCTGTGCCTGGCAGACTAACATGCTTCTATGCTACTGTAGTCCTCTAATCTCAGATGCATTTGCTTTGTAGTGCCTCCGAGTCATTTGTCTCACAAAAATATTTTCTGGACTGACATATGGTGCATTGGCAAAGAAACTCTTAGGAACCAGGACATTTTAGATGACAGTTCACATTTCACCTTTGCTCAAGCTGCTGTGCAGGGAATGCTCTGGCAGCCTGAGGAAGGGAGCTGTACTAGGGGTGTGCACAGCAGATCTTGCTCCAAAATGCTATGCTTCACTGGCATCTGCCATGGCATGGTTACATGTTTTTAAATCACTTTAATCAGTTTCCTCTTTGAGATTTTTGTTTCCTGTTTTTGTTTTTTTTTTTTTTCTGACAGATCCACTTTTCTTCTTTCATCAGAGCCATGCTAGGCAGAGATAGACATGGAGCTTAAATTGTTTTTTCTTAAGGTCAAACTAGGGGTGCTTGAATTGGGGTTGTATGCTCATTTGGGTGGTCCTAAAAATTAAGGTCTATCTCTATTTCAGAAAGCTCAACTTCAGGCAGATTTTTCACAAGTGCAGCTCCCAAAATCCCATAGTCTCCCAGCTATGTGCTTAAACACTTTACTGACTTTGGGCCTTGGAGAGCAGGGATAAATACCAAATTTGGGGTTGTCTCTCAACCCAAATTTTGAACATCCTGCATATTGCAGTGTTTGGGTTTCTTTATAAATGACAAAATTCAGGATAATGACAATGTTGGTGCGTGTGTCTCGGCTGACTCATAGCACTGCTCCACATTTAGATGTTTGATTCAAGCCCCGTCTCTAATTATAATGTCACAGGGACTGGCCAAATGCATTACCTCCATCTGACGTTGTACACAGTGTGTTGGACTGTGTATTTTGTTCCAAACCTCTGCTGCTATTACATTGAAAGCACTAGCTGTAGCGCAAGCTATGCAGGGATGATTTGGGGTTCTTGCAGTCATTTCTGAAGGCGTATCCACTTTCACACTGCCCAGAGAGACTGAGCGACAATGTTGTCTCGAAATGGGCTCCCTGTCTTTGTGGCAATGTAATCAATGTCTATGGAACAGATGTATAGATGGATGCAAGGGGGTTTTGTTGTTTTGGTGTTTGGGGTTTTTTTGCCTTGGTAGACTTAATTCTCTCCTTTCTAAGCCAGGATCCTGTGTGAGTTTGCTCATTGACTTATTTATGGACTTCAGCAGCTGCACCTCGGCTCTTCCACATTACCACTTTGCCAACCTGTCTCTCCTCACATTTCTGGTGGCATTCAGGGTCCTTCTGACCTTGGTCTCCTAATAGTCCTGGGCTATCACAGACTACCCAACTCACAGTCCTTGTTAGAGACTAAATGCCATCTTTTTACAGCTCAGTTTCTTTCCATAAGGTTAATCAAGCTGTCCTCCTTTTATGAGGCAGCTGACCCTTTGGTCATTCTTCCTTTTGGCGTGATGAAGATTCCTGATGCTGCCAGAATCCCCCTCCCGCCTCTTTTTAAGGCATTCCTGTACATAAAGCAAGTGGCTCTCCCAGGAAATGGTGAAGCTTCTTGGCATAGAGAGGAACCTTCCCTGACAGGGTGCATGTCTTGTGTCCTTAGAAAACTTCCTCTTTCCATTAAAATACGCTATTTGAGTTATCTTTGTATTTCTATTAGAGATGAGTCCAAACCATGAGGCTGGATCCAAACCATGCTTAAAGTTGGGAGTATGATCTTGATGTGTGCTTTTTGGCTTGAGCTGCTCTCCTGCTTGCACAGTGTAACACAAAAAGCATCACTACCCTGTTGGGAAAGTTGCTGACACAACTAAGAAACCGAGTGGTGAAGACTTGTCATCAAAATCAACAAACCTGAAGGCAAATGGGAACCTGGGGGTGTGAGTAATTGTGACCCCCTGCCCAGCCACACAGAGCAAACTTTCCTTTCTCAATAATCACCAGGTTTTATGAAAGAAAAAAAAAATCAATTGCAGATGAAGCACAGAGCAAGATTTCCCTGCAATCCTCTTATTGGGGAAAAAGAAAAAAAATCTCCTTCTTTGGACTCAGTCTATGTACGTCTGTTGTGTACTGAGCTGCAAACGGTGGCCTCTCATTTCATTAATTGACAAACACCATCCCCTAAACATTTCCAGGCACAGTCATTTTCTTTTCTCAGGTTTACTCAGTGGTTCTTACTGAGGTTTACATTTTTCCATGCATGTGCTGAGAATAAACTTGCCTCTACTATCTCATCTCTTGTGCTATGAGATATTTTGATAATGTAATTCATAAGCAATTTCATTTTCTGCGTCTTTCTCTTTTTGCAACTCTCCTGACTTTGGCTATTTACTCCTCTTTTTGCAGCAAACCACCCTATTTCCCAAATACCACAGGACTTTCTGAACTGCAGCTTTTCATTCCATTTGTCTCTCTTTTTAAGGGTCTGATCTGTCTTAAAGAAATTTTTCTCATTTAAAAATAATTTTGCTGTGGTTTTACAGTCAGCATGGTTCCCCCCCAAAAAAACAAAAACCAAATCCCTGCAGGCTTATTTCTTCTCCTTCTCCCATGATTACGCTGGCGTAATGATACTAACGCCAGTGGAATTATTCCTGTTCTACACCAGTATATTTGAGACCAAAGTCTGTAGGATGGGACATACTCAACATCTTCACAAAATCATATTAGGGACTAAGCCAGGAGTGTATCTCTATCTATCAAAAGGGATCTCAAGGTGCTCTTTCATCTTCAAACTCTCAAACAGAAGAATAAAATCATCCACCAGCAGGATGCAACAACCCCCAGGGTGAAATCTAGCAATACATTTAACATAGAGAACAAGGCAAAAACAGCACAACACAGCCCTTTAGGAATGTAAGCAAGGAATACAGTGTCCAGCTGAAATTAGTGTTACTATTTGCCTCGTGGAAATGCTTGGGAAACCCAGCCAAATTCAAGGCTCCAGTCTACTAGAGCAGCCACAGTGAGGGCAGTCTCTGTTCCCCAGTGCTTGCAGTCCCAGTGACAAATAGCAATCAGACCGTGGGCCAGCAAGAAGTTGAGCCAGGCAGAACTAAAATATCCCTGTTGGAGTGCGGTCCCATGAGGCCAGTGTTATGTCTTACCAGAAACAAAGAGAAGAGCACATTTCCAGTCTCAAAGACTTCTCTGTCCCATTAAGGAAAACTCCAGACTACAATTAGAAAAAAAACAAGAAAAAGAGACGCAGCCACAGCATGCCAGTTTGCGTCCAAAATGCAGCCTAAAAAAAGAGGGCATCCTCCCAGGAGAAGGCTGCTAGCACCCTCTTGGGCTGGTGGCTCTGGCTACCTTGCTCGGGAGTATGGGAATCTGATCCTGGAGAGAGACCATCCCCCCCCAAATCCAGAGCTGCTGGGTAAATATTGACTTAGTGCGAGGAGGAGTGGCTGAATCACTCCTTCCTGCCCTGCCGAGGTGTCTCCCTCCACCCAGCGGGCGTCCAAGCCCACCCTGCACAGCCCAAAATATCAGACGGGAGTTGGTACCTGTGGTGATCAAAGGACACGGACTCAGACCAGACAGAGAGACAAGAGTGCCTCTGTTTGTGCAGGGCTGACGTGTTTGTTTGCTCTCCGAGTAGGCGAATGTCTCCTCCAGTTAGCTATTCAGGAGGATGCAAGGTGGGAAGAGTGGGTAGGTGGAGGGACAACGGACTGGGAAGATCCTAGTGCTGTTCCTCCATCCTTGTCACAAACATTCATCACATCCCAAATTCTCTGACTGCTGGTACACAGCTGATAAAGGTGCTGTGCTATATGCATTTAATGGTAAAGCAAGGGCCTGGGTTCATGAAATCTCTGCCCCAAGGTGCACTGAAGCAACAGTACATTTGTGAGAAGGGGTAGGAAAAGTCCAACTGTCCCAGTTGCTAACTGTTGTCATAGCTGGATTCAACCATATGGTGAAATGATCTGGATCATATCCCTAGATCAATTCAGATCATAATCTGAGGGTATTAAAGTTAAGCATGGAGAAGGCCTGGAAGCCAAGTGGTGGTGACCACCGACTGGAACTGTGAGTGGGCATCACGTACATTTGGGTGGCTACTGGACATAGGGGAAGGCTGAGTTTACTGTTGCAAGCACAGGTCTGGGTTTCATTTCAAGCCTGCTACAGATTTCCTAACTGGGTCACTGTGCCAGCCTGTAACACAGAAATTACATGTTCCTCCTCCACCAAACTGTCACAAGGCTCAAGGCTTGAAGGTTTCAAAAATGGTTGAAGATCTCCAAGAAAAAGGGCTGTGTAAGAAAGAGCATATGCTATGGATCTCTTTATATATGTTACATTACCAAAAGCACTGTATTTATATATTTCAAAACTGGGCACTGGGCTACATTTTCATTCCCCAGTACAAAGGCAAATACATTCCAAACAAAGCAATGTTGTTTCAACAAAGCAAGGGTTGAAATCTCTCCAGGGCTTCATTCTGTCTCATTTAGATCGGGCATAAGATCTTAAAGCAGAGTTTAGTGGTCGGCCGATCATGTTCCTCTGGGAAATGACAGAGTGGTAATTCAAAAAGGGTAGTGAAGTACAGCATTGTCTTGGTCTGCAGGACTGTTCTTCAGTAAAACCAGCGGCTCACCCGGGTTACAGGAGTACATTTTTTTCCAAAGGAGCTGTGGCTCTTCGTTAAACAAAAGAATTCACCTCCGGCTAGACTTGGGTGTAAAATGAAAATGTTATTGGAGACAAAATGTCTTTGTAAAGACAGCGTTTCCATGATGCCTGCCATGATTGCCTGGGCATATCTAGCAGCTGAAATGAAAGTTAGGACAAAAGGTAGGTCTCCAGGGCACCAAATCTGCATTTGTTAAAAAATTCTTTCAGGCTTGGGAGGTGGTTTCAGTTCAGTCCAGGAGCCCTGAGGAGATGATAAGCAGCCTGGGTCCTGTCTAGCCGTGGGCTGGCACTCACGGGCTTTGCAGTGAGGACCCAGATTTGATCACTCGTGAGTTGAATCTTTGAGGACTTTCCTGAAAGCCTTTCCTTGGAGTAAACAAGTTCTCCCATATCTGACACAGGAGATTGGGAAAGAATACCAGGGTATCTAAATACAAAAAATTATGAGATATGCATCCTCCCCTCCAACCCTCCCAAAATACTCAGGAAAGTTCACAAACAGCAAAGATGCAGTAGGATCATTCAGGGAAATAATTCATGTCCAGACTGACATAACTCAGGTGTTCAAATATGGCTGTCTCCCAGTGGGTTTAACTTTGTAGGAAAGATATAGCCTATGCGGTTCCTAAGTGTATGAAGATGAGAAAAAGCACCTCAGGCTGTGCAGTTTCAGGGGATTTTTGTTACAAGATTATTTTCCTAAAAATGGCACCATCCCTCTGGGGATGAAACATACTGAGAAATATATGAAAATTTAATGAATTCCATGAGTTAGTTCCTACTTTTCTTGCATACTTAAGGCAAGATCATTCCCTTGTCATCTTCAGATCACTTAGGGGCTCTTTATTGTACAGCCAAAGTGTCCACCTTTAGCTTGATGAGCAGGTTTTGGCCTGCAGACTCTTCAGCAGAGCAACAGCCAAACTAATCTTGCAGATACACTTTCTTGTGCTATGTCTAACCATGGTGTCCTACTCAGCCTCTCCCTCTTTTGCCCAAACATTTCTTATCAAGGAGGGCCAACAGCCATGGTTCTGCTCAAGATGGAACAAGAGACTTCCCACACTCTTTTTCACCATCTCTTGCATTTAAGTACTGCGTTTCCAGAGCTTGAGAAATGGTACAAGATGAGCATTGCTGGACCACTGGTCTGCTATGGTATAAAATTCTTATGTAGGCTCTAAGGCTTAGCAGAAGCATTGTGCTGGGGCAGGCAGGTGGTGAATACCCAGGAAAAGATATAGTCGCTGTGTTTCTGTGGGGAACACTGCTGTGACAAGCCTTTGAAAGGGACAATTCTATCTAAAGCATAACATGGCAGAGGTTCAGGGTAACCCAACCTGCATGTAGTTTGTTTTATTAATCAGCCCAAAAAGAACCATATGGTGGAGGCAACAGAGGCATGTCCACTGCTGGCTGAACAATGTCCTTGCTGGACATTCTGTAGGAACCTGAAATCTCATTGACTCATGTGTACTGAATTTCCAGACTTGACTCACTGGCTACTAAAACCATAAGATTGCATGGTGTGTCTCGTATTTTTCCTGGAAAAAAAGAGAAGGTTACATTTGGTTAATTAACATCTGAATCTGTTTTGAAATGTCCAGAGAATATATGTAAAGAAATTAAACTAATTGCAAACCAGCAAAATGTCTGGAACTTCAGGATTTGTTTCTGTAATGTTCCTGGTTGCTTCAGCCTTTGCACTAAAGGCAAAAGATATACATCCTATCTCTTCTCTTTTGTATCTCTTAGTATCTGCTGATTTTCATGTGACCACAGGCTTATTCTAGGGCCACGTGTGGCAGGAAGTGCTACTGAGAAAGGTACAAAGAGCAGATACACAGGTGGTTTTAGAGAAAATGCTGTCTGGCTGACTAGTATAAAAAATCTGCTGTTTAAATGGAAAAACTTCCTCACACAATGCAAAACTAACCTGAGAAACTCATTGCTATAGGAATTAATTGAGACCAAAACCTTGCCAAAGAACAAGAAAAAGGAAAGGAAGACAAAGAAAAAAAGAAACAGGAAAAAGAAAAAAGAAAAAAGAAAAAAACAGATGGGATGTTTACAAGGCTAATAAGAACATAATAAGAACATTTAGAAACACAATAGTACTTATTAAGGAAAGAAAACAAGATTCTCAGAAGAATTAAACATGTTGGAAAGGCTATCTGCTTCAAGACAGGAAAAACCTTTTGGTATAGCTGATGGCCAGATTCTGAGGTAATTAAGCACCAGCTCTACTTTCAGTTGTAGTCCATAGAGTTGCAGTCCATTTTGAGCCTGACCTTAAATCAAATTTGTTGGCCTGCATTGTATGAAAGGTGATTGTTGACAGTGTAAACGTCTGTCCTAGGCCAAAAACCTGATTCATTAATAGAACACCCGGAAAATTACCTACAACAGACTATGGTATAACTTTTATCGAAGACTTTTTGATAGCTTCCTTTGAGGCAGCATTTACCACCATAGACAGAGGCAAAACACGAGACAAAACGGACAAAGTGGTGTGATCAGTTATAACACTTTCTTCTTATTATTGTTTCTTTTGGCTCTCTGGAAGTAGCTGTCAGTCTTATTTGAGTTTCAGAGGACCTAAACTGTCTCTCCAGCCTCTTCTCCATCCTCAGTAAGTTGCTGGGAAGGGAAAACATGTGGGTGGAGAAGAGATGTCCTTGCGTGGCCACGGGGAGGGCTGCGCTGGCAGTCTCCTTAAACACGACAGATTTTCCTGCTGTGCCTTATGTCTGTGCTGCAAAAGGGAGCGAAAGAAGGCTTCCCCAATTTAAGAGGATGCATTAATAGAGGCATAGGGTAAAGGAGCCCTCAGAGGGCTGAACTGGCAATGTCAGTTGATGGGTAAGATGAAAGTGGCCTTTGCTCCTGGCTCCATTATGGTCTTCTGTCAAGGCATTTCATTTTTCATGTGTTTCAGTCTGGCCCCCATAAAGTGCAGCCAGTGTGAGACTCGTCTGTGCAGTGCTTTGAGCACAGCGGGAAAAATGTGTTAGGCAATGAATATTGTCATGAGGAATTGCCTGCTGCCGAACAATATTACCTCT
>VZTV01017285.1:0-14199 GCA_013400875.1 Anhinga rufa | reverse complement strand
GGGGACGCAGCCAGGACGGGGACGCAGCTGGGACAGAGGACACAGCCAGGATGGGGGACGCAGCCCCAGCCACCACCGATCCACGCCGGATCCGCTCCCAGCCGCACCTCCGACCTGTCCCATCTGTCCCACAGGCTCCCGGCGTCCCCCCGCCGCTCCCGGCCAAGAGCAGCTCCTTGGCCGCGGCTCAGGGGCTGCACAGCCCCACCGGCGGCGGAGCAGCTCCCGAAGGTCCCTACTCTCAGGTGCACAAAGAAGCCGTCCCCCCCGTGCCGTCCACGCCGGCCGACGCCAAGTACCAGCAGCTCATGTGCTTCCACACCTACGCCGAGCCCCACGAGTGCACGGCCCCCAGCTCCTCCGCCGCCTACGAGCTAGAAGAGCCCATCCCCTTCTACGCCATGGGTCAGGGCTCGCGCCCCGGCGGCGGCTCCAAGGAGAACATCTACTCCGAGGTGGAGCTGGCCCAGCGGGACCTGCCCGCTCTGCTCCCCAGGGGGACCCCAGGCACCTGCTCCACGCTGCCCCCCACACCCCGCGCTCACCGCTGGCTCTTCCGCAGCAAGTCCAGCCAGGCCTCCAAGAGGCAGCAGCTCCCGGCAGCTCCCACCGCGGGCAGGAAGGAGAGAGGAGCCCCCGGCCTGGCCGCGGAGGTGCGTTCCCCGGAGCAGGTCATGTTTTAGAGCCGCCGGTTGCTCTAGAGCTCGGTCCCTACGCGAGGTCTCGGCGAGAGCTCCCCTGGAGTCTGGTGGGTCGGGGTTTGCTCCACACCAGGGTCACGGGGGGAGAAGAGGGTCCCCATTCCAGGGCTCCACGCTGGAGCAACCGTCCCCAAGTCACAGCCAAAGCGGGAGCAAAGTTGAGGGCTGGGAGGGTGAAAGACCAACTTTCAACCGCATCCTGGCCCTCAGGTCAAACCTCCACCCGACAAGGCCGTTCTCCTTCACCTCTCCCTGCAGATACCCCAGGGCACGACAACGAGCCCTCGGCTGGAGTTCGACGATCCCATTTACAGCCGGAGGACGAGCGTCGTGAAGCGAGCCGCAGGGCAGGAGGGCCCCGAGAACATTTACGAGCAGCTTTCCGGAGACCGTCCCTAAGCCACCCGTGCGGGGAGGTCTAAGACAAAGCCCAGCTCCCAGCTCACGACCCCCAGGCTGGAGGAAGCTCTCGGGCTCCTTCGCCACCCAAAGGAAGCCCTTGGACCCAGGAGGAGAGGTCCGAGGCTGCACTTGGCCTCTCCACAGACAACCAGCGCCCCGGCTGTACCGGTCCACGTTCCCATGCCCTTCCTGACACAGCAGCCTGCTTCCCAAGCCCTGCGAGACACTTAAGAGAAGAGAACAGATTTAATTTGTCTTTGAATGCATTGAGAAAGAGATTTCTATTAATAGAATGAGGGCGGAAAAGGCTATTACAGTAAAACCAGAGCTGGGTTTCGGGCACAGCTGCTGCATCCCAAGTCGGATATTAAATTGGCCACATGCCGGAGCGCTACCGCAGCCAAACATCACGAGCCCAGCGCTGACACCTCCAAGCCCTGCCTGTTTCCTCAGCCGCAAAACAAGGGATAGCACCAAAACGCAGCCGCCGGGTCGGCGACACCAACCTGGTGCCGCCCAGCGGCGCGCAAAACCCTGCCTTCGCGTTGTTTGGTCTGAGGCGACAGCGAGCCGACATCGTTCTTGCAGCAGAGCCTTAAATGGAGCAGAAAGTAGGCGAGGAGGAGCTCGGATGTGTTAGAGCTTCAAGATGAGGAGGGAAAAGGAGGGCCGTGGGGCCGCAGATTTCTTTTACCTCTCAGGAAAAAAAAAAAATCACTTTTGCTTGTCACAAGCTTAACGCCGAGTTCCTCTTAAATGGCTACAAGCAGAGTGGGAGTCAGCCATCCTCGTTAATTCCCCTCTAGTGCTAAAAATGAGGCATTACACACCAAAATGGAAAAAGGGGAACCCGTGAGCTTCAGCCTCTCAATCCAAGACTCCGTGTTCCCACCAAGGCCACTGGGGAAGAGCCTGGGAGCGCAGGGACTGCCCGAGGCCAGAGCCTCCTGCCTCCCAACGCCGCAGCAAAGCCCTCGAGCAGCACCGCGCTCCCAGGGCGAACGCCGAGGGCGAGGCTCGGCCTTTCGAAGGGATGAATCCACCGACCCACTGCAAACTCCCTCGGACGAGCGTTTCATCACCGGCTGCACGACAGCATCCGCTCTGCGGATAAAGCGAGGCAGCCGCCCCCGAAACGCGGGCTGCCACGAAGGCACGTCAGCCTGCCCGGGGAGGGGAGAAGGAAAAGCAGTGCCTCCAGCAAGGAGTTGAGCACCTCGCGATGGAAACAGGTGTGGTTCGGTTCATTTAAAAGTTTATTCCTTTTATCAAATCTCTTTTCAGAGGATTTCACTGTACATATAAGATATGAATAAATTACTCAACAGTAACTTTATTCTGGTCATTCAAATACTCAAAACGGGCTCCGCAAAGTACTAAAACATCCAGGGAACTAAACTAGAAATCAGATTATTTTAAAATATTCTAAGAAACGACTTCATTCATGGGGTTGGTTTGCTTGTTTTTAACAGGTAACACGGGAGAAAAACCACCTCTTGGGAGTTTTTCTAAATGGAGTAACAAATATTAGCTGTTTTAGCTGCGGTTACAACAAATACAACCCTTAGTGGTGGGAATGTAAATTAACCAGACCAGCTCTCTGTTCCCTTCGGCATCACGCGCTTTGGTGAACAACAAACTAAGCGAGGCCACAGAGATTTGGCTAAAGATAGGTGGCTCTGGTCAGCAAGGCTGCACATGATTTGCAGTCGTATCGCCTAGACCTAATACCTTAAATAAAAGAAAGATTTAGTTTTAAAAAGTTAAGGCCGGACACGGTCTCCTCTCCCAGCCCGAGGGTAAAGTTAACACTTAATTGAAACAGAATCAACACAAACAAGCTGAAAAAAAAATAAAAAAAAAGAAGAAAGTAGAATTGGCAGCTTTTGTCGGCGTCTGCCGAGCTCGCTGCCGGCTGCACTGCACCACGCAACGCCGGGAACGCTGGGTTCAACAAGTCTGGAGAGCAGCTGTGGGCCTTGGGTCAGGGGGAGGAGGGAAGGGCAGGGCGGGGGGAAAGGAAGAGAAATGTACATACACATATCGACCACGTTTCTCCAAAAGCCCTCAGCAGCGCCTCGTGCTGGGCGAGAGATCCTCACCGCTGTTTGCGCATTCCACACTCGGGGCGTTTTCACTTGTACTGCAAGCTCCGACCTGTAAAGGAGTTTCCCCTCAGCGCGGTTCGAGACATACAGGCTGGCGGAGCTGAGAACAAAAATGCTAACTTAGCCACGCTTTAAAAAAAAAAAATATATTAAAGTCATTCGCATGAGAGGAGCGCTGGAGTTACTCGGACTCGAGTAAGCAGCCATGAGGACGTCTCAAATAAAAGGACATAAAACCCCAAGCCAAGCTTGCTCTTGAAACTCACTGTCTTTTAGAAAGAAAAATTACACTCTCAACGCACAGCGAGTCCAGGAAAGGAGCAAAGTGGGAACTGGAAGTTTATTGAGACTCTGCCTAAAGTTCCAGTGGCGAGGCGAAGGGGGAGCAGCCCCTTGTACCCAGAGGTCAAACGCTCCGAGCCTTGCGCCAGGCACGTTTCCTGCGGCTGCCTCGGGACTGTCATCAGCCGTACAAAACAGACTTGATTTGAACCTTCCACATTATCGTTTATAAGGAGGGAGGGGAAAGATTACAGGTGGAGTTTCAGGACCGGTTTGCGTTAAACCTTTCTCCGGACAGGCAGGGGAGCGCAGCGTCCTGCCCGCCGAGCGGACCACGCTCTGCGCAGGGCCTGGCTGACCTCCAGAAGGCCAGGAGAAGTCTGACACAGTAGGTCACCTGGGACAAGAGCCAAAAAGTGGGACAGAGGTGTTAGAATCCATATTTGGCTTGAGTCTGCCGTCGGCTGAGCTTGTTTTCAGACCATGTGTTTTTCAGTTCCAGTTCTCTTTCCTTCGCCTGCAGAAATCGAGAGGATAAACATCAGCGTTGCTGCTCACTGACTCAGCGGTATTTCACCCTCCTGTGCCCCTGCTGATGGGGATTACAGAGCACTTCAGCGAGAAGCCTCGTTACAGGGGTTAGCACAATTATCTTGACAGAGGCCTGAATTAATTGGGACGCACAGGCACCTCATTCATGCTGAAACACAGCTTCTCTTGCGGGACGGTCTCAGCAGCTGCTTACTATCTACACGGCAGCGGTGCGGAATTAAGACAGGAAGCAGGGAGTCTCGTAAAAGCCAAACGACGCAAGCAAGGGAGCCGAGCGGGAGGGGAAGAAGCAAAAAGCAAGCTAGAAGCTCAGTGCCATGACAGCCTCAAGGCCAAGGCGCTGCTGCTGGGAGGCCGTTTGCCAGGACACTCCCGCAGCACGGCCACCTCCGTCCCCGTCAGCGCCGCTGCAGGGCTCACCCAGGGCTCAGGGCGCTGCGAGTCGGGGACAGCCCCAGCTGCTGAAAGAGCAGCTCTACCAGCTCTGCCTCATGCTGCCAAGCATCAAGCCTTGTAATTCTGCCCGGATCGGTTTCCACGCTAGAGGGAGGCCTCTCACCTGATGGATCAGGTACGTGATCTGATGTTTCCTCCTTTGCTGTCCCGTGGGTTGATCTCCTTTTTTCTAGAAAGCAAAAGCAGGTAAACTGTTAAGCCTGGAAAGACACTGACCCAGACAGCGAAACAAGAGCTTGCACAAGCTGTTTCAAGAAGCATTTGTTTCACGTTAAACCGCCCTGGGCGGATTCCTTTGGCTGAAACAGTTCCTGGCTGGTCTTTACCACCTGCACGTTGGGACTACGATTTGAGAAGCATTACCGGTCTCCAATGCATAATTATTTCTACACCACACAACACAAGGGTCCCTGTCCCCCCACCCTGGTGACTGCAGAGCATCTAATACAGCTCCAGCTGCGGCTGAAACGGGAACCAAACAGCCATCTCCCAAATCCCAGCCAGCGCTCCTCCCTTCCCGCCCGTACCTTGCTGAACGATTTCATGGTCTTCTCCTCCGTTAAGGATTTGGTCAGCCACTGCTGGGCTCCACTCAGCTGATCGTCACCTTTGATATCCACAAAGTTGATCTCTTCCCTCCCTCGATTCCGCTTGCCTTGCAGACGTTTGAACTGGAAGAACAGAAACAACCGGAGTTACACACGCACGTCACACACCAACGCTAACCTGAAACAAGGTAGATAGGGCCCAAGCCTTGGCTCCCCAAGCATGAGACAGGCCACAGCAACAAACATTTTCCCAACCAGCATTTTTTTTTCTTTAGGATAGTTCTGCTTTGCTATAGATCAGAATATCTTAAAACTACTATAGCATGAAGGTTATGATCTCATTTTCCTAGGCAGAAGGGCAAACAGCATTTACTCTTGCTTTGAGTCTTGCTCAGGAGAAGACCCTGGGGCTCAGCTCATGGCTCAGACGGGTGTACTCTTCGCTGGGTAAAAACCAGCTGGGTGGCCGAGCCCAGAGAGTTGTGGTGAACAGAGCTAAATCCAGTTGGTGGCTGGTCACGAGCAGGGTTCCCCAGGGCTCAGTGATGGGGCCAGTCTTGTTTAATATCTTTATCAATGATCTGGACCAGGGGATCGAGCGCACCCTCAGTAAGTCTGCAGATGACACCAAGTTGGGTGGGAGTGTTGATCTGCTGGAGGGCAGGCAGGCTCTGCAGAGGGACCTGGACAGGCTGCATCGATGGGCTGAGGTTTAACAAGGGCAAGTGCCGGGTCCTGCCCTTGGGTCACACTGACCCCAGGCAGCGCCACAGGCTGGGGAAGAGCGGCTGGAGCTGCCCGGCGGAGAAGGGTCTGGGGGTGCTGGCTGACAGCGGCTGAGCATGAGCCAGCAGCGTGCCCAGGTGGCCAAGGGGGCCAGCAGCACCCTGGCTTGTGTCAGGGGTGGTGTGGCCACAGGAGCCGGGCAGGGATGGTGCCCCTGTGCTGGGCACTGGGGAGGCCGCACCGCGAATCCTGGGGTCAGGTTTGGGCCCCTCGGGACAAGAAGGACACGGAGGGGCTGGAGCGTGTCCAGAGAAGGGCAGCGGGGCTGGGGCAGGGTCTGGAGCACAAGTGTGCTGGGGGGCGGCTGAGGGAGCTGGGGGGGCTCAGCCTGGAGAAGAGGAGGCTGAGGGGAGCCCTCATCGCTCTCTGCAGCTGCCTGAGAGGAGGCTGTGGGGAGGGGGGGGGGAGTCGGTCTCTTCTCCCAAGTCACTAGTGATAGGACGAGAGGAAATGGCCTCAAGCTGCGTCAGGGGAGGGTTAGATTGGATATTAGGAACAATTTCTTTCCTGACAGAGCGGTCAGGCCCTGGCACAGGCTGCCCAGAGCGGTGGGGGAGTCACCATCCCTGGGGGTGTTCAAAAAACATGTAGACGCAGCACTTGGGGACATGGTTTAGGAGACATGTGGGTGTTGGGTTGGCGGCTGGGCTTGATGACCCTAGGGGTCTTTTCCAACCTTAATGATTCTGTGATTCTACAAAGTGCTAGGGAGGCACCTGAAGTTTTACGGCTGACACATCCACCTCCCGTAACACAAATCCACCTCCAAAGCAAAGAGGTCCCTTGAAGAAATGAGCACAGAATCACAGAATCCCACAATGGTGAGGGCTGGAAGGGACCTCTGGAGCTCCCCTCGTCCAGCCCCCCTGCGTGAGCAGCACCCCCAGAGCAGGGGCACAGGACCGCGTCCAGGCGGGGTGTGAATGGCTCCAGGGAAGGAGACTCCACAGCCTCTCTGGGCAGCCTGGGCCGCTGCTCTGGCACCCGCACAGCAAAGGGGTTTTGCCTCAGATTTCAGTGGAACTTCCCGTGTTCCAGCTTGTGCCCGTTGCCCCTTGTCCTGTCATCGGGCACCGCTGAGAAGAGCCCAGTCCCACCCTCCTGACACCCGCCCTTCAGACACTGATAAGCACTGAGGAGATCCCCCTCAGCCTTCTCTGCTCCAGGCTGAACAAGCCCAGGTCTCTCAGCCTTTCCTCATCAGGGAGGTGCTCCAGTCCCCTGAGCATCTTGGTGGCACCAGATGGGCTACTGCCTTCCGCAGCACTGACTGGCCCAGTGAATGACACTGGCAGTTTCTAGATTACATCAACAACGGGAAAGGGTTTTGCTAAAACAGGTTTTTGAGCATTTGAACTAAGTGGGGAATTCACCACTGTGCTAGCAGCGAAGGTATCTCAACAGTAGCTCATCTGCACCTTGGCAAGCAACGTCTTCACTCCACGCACCTTGTCTGCCCTCGATACCCTTCAGGAGAATGAGACTGGGCTCAGTGGAAATAACAAACGTCACCTAATCAGAAAGTGAGCAACCCTGTCTGGAGCAGTAGCCCAACAGACCGCTGGAAAGACACCGCACGTGTCCCCAACACCGCACTAGACCCCACGGAACAACAACCCAGTCCAACGAAGCACAGGTCGTGCTTCGGGGCAGGACTGGGGCTGCCAAGTGCATCCTCTGCTC
This sequence comes from Anhinga rufa, assembly GCA_013400875.1. NCBI lineage: Eukaryota > Metazoa > Chordata > Aves > Suliformes > Anhingidae > Anhinga > Anhinga rufa. Next base: position 6,681 of record VZTV01017285.1, on the reverse strand, counting down.
TAGCAGAGCCAAAACCCAAGTTTTGCAGTGGGATAGACAGTGAAGTGCCAACCGCTTCATCATCTATGAAGGAGGAGTCGGTGCTCATCTCCTGTGGTGGTGCCTGGGCTGGTTCCATCTCCTGGTAGTACCCACTGCTGTAGTAATCCTGTCAGCAAAGGAAAACCAATTTGTCATGAGAGAGAAGCAAGATTGATCCTGGAGCAACCGTATACGGAGCACTGAATCGCGTACCTCACCCCGTAGGCTGCTGCTTTTTCCACCTAAGAGGATTTCACTCAGCCTCCGGGGAGTACAGTACGTTACGCGTGTACCTGCTCCCAAGGCTGACCGAGGGAGTCTGTCAGTAGATTAATCACATCTCATTACCCTGGCACTACTAAAGAGTACGGGGCATTTTTTCAGAGGTACTCAACAATAAATACTTTGCTGAATTACTAGAAACAACCTGGCTTCAGACGCCGGCTCTGGCGAGCCCCGATCCTGCACCCTGACAACAACAGGGGCAGTTGCGCAGGGGCATTTTAAAATGAGTGCAGCTATTAAACATTTATCCAGCAAAGAGCATCTCCAGCTCTCGTGCCAGAGGAATCCTGTTGTGCTAAGTGCTGTGGATCTCTGCTCCTCGTCCCAGCTAGCTCAGATGGGTTAGATTCCCACAAGCCGCAGCCTGCTCCAATAACTAATTCGGAGCCCCTCATCCGTGATGCCTTTTCAGAGTGGCACCATCTGACTGCGAACCCACCTGGTAATACGTGCCGGCCTCGCCGTAGGCGGGGAACTGGCTATACGGCTGGCTGCCGTAGTCTTCTCCGGGTTTGGGCGCCCAGCTGTGCTGAGCACCGCTGGAGCCCGCGCCTGTCTTGAACTCCAGCGGGGCGTTAGCAGCAGCGTCCTGGAACTGGGGCTCCGTCTCTGTCCCGGGAGGTGGGTCCTCTGACCCCACCGTGCCAGAGTACATGTACGTCTCAGCAGCCACGATGCTGGGCTCGTTCCTGTCAGACAAGGAGAAGTAGTTCTCTGGCTTGACCTCTTCGTCGCTGTCGTCCTCTTCCTGCGTGATCTGCTTGGTTACCTGCAGGGCAGCGCTCTTCGCGGCAGCTTTGATAGCGGACGGAGAAGGAGTTGTGGGCACCGCTGGCTTGGACAGAGATTTAGTTTTGGAGGAAGAGGTCGGGGCCTTCGCGGGCTTTGAGTCGGAGGCATTTTCTCCTGCTTTCCTCGAGAAAGCGTACGGCAAAAGTAACCGATTGGTCTCTTTCACTGTCAAATTTTTGGGTTGAGGAAGCAAAGCAGACAAGCCAGAGCCCTCGCCGCGTCCCTGGTGAGTTCCGTGCAGGGCAAATGGTTCACAGAAATAAGAGAAATGAGTGAGACTATTTCATTTTCCTGACTCCCTGCCAATTATCTCCTCCAATTCTAACAAGATTAATGGGTTTCCCATTGCTCAGCACAATCGTTTGCTACTTCGAACATGCTGCAGGGCTTTCTTGCACAAAAGACCAGTGGGACTTTTAAGGGAAACATGGTATTTGCAAATATCTGCCAACTTCCCAAATTAATGCCTATGTTTCCGAGATTTAACTTCATGATATTGCCCCAAAAAAGGGACTTGACACCCCGGGGGATTTGAGGAATTTTACTAATATTCTACTTTATTTAGATAAAGTAGATATATTTATCTAATTTACTAATCCACTAAAAGCCACGCACTAATCAGAGTGGCTGATTTACACTAACGGAAGCCCAAGATCTGTCCCAGTCAAATGCTTCTTTCCCCGTGAAACTTTTTGAATTCAATATCCTAAGGATTTACCTGAAGAGTATTTTTCTTCTTTGCTGGTTCATCTTCCTCTGAATCTGACTGAGAAAGAAAAACAGAGCTTAGCACAACCTGAGATATTAAAATAAAAGGAAAAAAGCCCACCCACTACACAATTTATTAGCGTTCAGTTTGAACCGGCCAAAGAATCATGGTAACGCGGACCTGGATTTAAAAATCTGCCAAGAGCCGAGCTAAAAAGCGACAGTGGGTTGCGGTCAAGCTCTTTTTCACAGTCTTGCTGATGCATCTATGTCAAGGCAAAGAGAGATAAAAGCCTGCCCTGGTTACTACCACGGGCGATAAATAAACCATCCGCAGCGAAAGCAGGACCACAGAACTTGCCACTATATTTAGAGGTAGCTGGGTCTGCCACGCTCTGGGCAGAGGCAGAAAAACAAGGTGCATTCTGCTGTAAAAGCTGAAGCCTCTTAAAAATCTTGTAAGAGCAATCCCTCCACAGCCAAACAATAATCTTCCACTCGAGCTCATTTACACAACATACGGAACAAAAATAAAAAGGATTCGCTAGCCCAGAATTCCAAATTTTCAAGGTGGCTTTTCAATGCTGCTCTGAAGCAGAGAGGTGGGCAGAGAAACTCAGATTCTACGTATTTGGCTCCCACCAGAAATTAGGATTTAGAGAGCCAACAGCTCAAACACATTCATTTGTTTTGTTGTTTGTTTGTTTTTTTTTTTTAAATCACAGGAAAATAAACCTAAAGCAAGGCAAAGAACCCAAGCTTTACGGCGTAAGGTCAGAGCTCCCTAACAGACAACCTCACGTTGAGAGAGGGGAAACACAAAACCACACAAAGCAAGGGTGTAAAAATTCACTGCAGGGGATTAACAGGGAATTGTTCACAGCGAGGCTGGAGTTGCTAAATATCCATTCAAAACTTGAGCAGAAAGTCTGGTCGTCTCTGGCATCAGAAAAGGCCCTTAACGTTCTTTATCAGTTTATAGCTTTGCAGAGCACTTTAAAGAGATTACAGGAAACAAGGTCTTCTGCCAGTTTACTGTCTAAATTATAAAACAGGACAAAGACAAAGAACATGCATAAATAAAGGCAAGCAGAGGGTTGCCATAAAACCCATGTGTTGCGTTTGAGAGAGAGGAGATAAAGCAGACTGCCCAGGAGCATCTCCACAGGTGCAAACAAAAGGGATGGGGAGGTATTTTAAGGAGAAAGAGGGAACTAGGGAGGAAGGGAGGATGTCAGTCACAGGCCAAGGGACTTCCAGGAATCCCAAATGGGAACCGCTCGGACCAGCTCTGGTTTTATGGTACTTTTTTTTTCTCCCTTCAACATTCATTCACTCGCTTGACGCTGATGACCTGCTGTATCTCTCTTCGAAGCCAACACACTGGAACACAGAGGGGGAGATAAAGGGGAGGAACAAATCTCCTTTCATCCGAGCTTACTTCAGTAACCGTACAGCCAGCGAGGAAGAGCCCTAACACTCGCTTCGTTACGAAGCGCCTGTTCCAAAGCGCTGCAAGAAAGCGAGTAAGCAAAAAGCAGGTATGAGAGAATGGGATGTCCCTCATCCCTTCGCCTAAACGGGGAACCCATACATCCCACTGCCTGGAGCACCTCTGCCGTGTTTGGGAGCCGTGGCTCTGGGGTTTCTCCCAAACCAGGCTGGCTATCAGTGAGCAGCAGAGTGTGGTTCAGGGTCCACGCGTCCTCACGCCTGCTCTCCCCACGCCCCAACAGACCGCTCTTCCAGCAAAGCGAGATGCACTGACGACGTTTCAGCTCCCCCAGGCCCAAGATGCTGGCAGACCACTATTAATCGATGCTCTTTATAAATCCAAACCTCTTCCTCGAGCTACTTGTCCCCATGGAAATGACCCTAAGCTTCACAGTTCAGCTCTTCCTACAGCCAGAGGCACTCGTGTCTCACCAGAACCAGCCACCGAGGCCAGACACAGCCACAGCCACGCGACCATCACCTCCACGCTGTGACAGTACCATCCCAGAGTGAAGGAGCAGAGGGGAGAGAAGGAAAGCTGGTCAATGGGGACACCCAGAGAAAAAAAAAGGTGGGGAGCAGGGACCTGCCTTTCCCTGCTCTTGCCATGGGGCTGCCTGGATTCAGCGCTCAGGAGCCCCGTAAGCACAGGGCACCGCAAACATGAAAAAGCACGAGCTAAGAGGGAAATGATTACCTAAAGGTCTGGAGGATGCCTGAAGCCTTTAGCTAACCACACAATAAACTGACAGGAAAAAAAATAAATCTATTAAGTGCACAGCAAACATGAGACTTTTTTGGGACACCCCCACGCGAGGCCGTGAAGCTCCACACCGTCAACTCCTTAACTTCAGTAATAAATAAGGGTGTGGATAATCTGGGGTTTGCTGTATTATGATTATAAATAAGGTTTCTATATCAGTTTAATTCCACAAAGCGCTTTAGGATTAGGGCTGGCAGCTGGGACAAATCTCCCCGTAGATGCCACAACGATAGGTTGCGGTACCTCGCTATATTACGATGGGAGAGAGAAGGAGGAAAGAGACGCTGTGCTTTATGGGCAAACACACAGGGGGATTGCTCCGGGGAAGAGGATTTCATGCCTGAAGGTGCTCCTTGTCGGGAGGGCTGGAGCAGGGCAGAGCTGGCAGTTTTAGTTTCATACTCACATCTCCCTTGTGCAACTCGGGCGCCGTGATCCGCACCGGCTCCGTCCTCTTCTTTGGCTTGGGGAGGCTCAAATCCACCCCAGCCCCGGGCGGAGCAGCAGAGGCCGAGACGGGAGGGGGCAGGTTGAGGGTAGAGGCCGTGGGAGCAGCGTTCCTCGGGGGGGGCAGGAGGAGCCCCCCCAGCCTGGGCTGCTCCCCGCTGCCCTTCCCGCTGGCGGCCGGCTCGGGCGGGCTGAGGGCCGAGGCCTGGGCCGGGCTCATGCCCGGCGGAGGGGTGCCGAAGCCCCTCATGCCGGGCGGGGGGCCCATGAGGAAAGGAGGGGGCGGCCCGCCGTGGGGCGGCGGCGGCAGGAGGGGGAAGCCGCTGCCCGGCGGCTGGTGAGGCGGGGGCATCACGGGGGCTNGGGCTTGGGGGGGAGGCAAGGTGGCGAAGAGCCCCCGGGCCGGGGGCTGCTGGGCTGCGGCGGCTTCCTCCTCCTCGCCCGCGGCCTCCTCCGCATCGCTCTCCTCTTCGCTGCTGGCATAGGCCACCAGGGACATGGCCCTCCGAGGAGGGCGGCCCTCCGCGGGCAGGAGCCGCTACGCGAGGCCGAGGATCCGCCCTCCCGGCTAGGCCGCGCCGCCGCCGCGCCTTCAGCGACCGTAACGGGGAGGAAGGGGAGGGTGGGGGCGAGGCTAAGCCGCCATGGCGGCCCCACCTCCGGGCAGCGGCGGGGCCGCGGGCTCGGAGAGACGGTGAGGCGACCCAGCGCCCGGCTCCGCGCCGCGCTCCCAGATAATGGCTGCCGGCAGCGGCGCCCCCCCCCGCCTCCTTCCCGGCGCCTCAGCGCCGGCGGACTACAGCTCCCGTCGTGCTTTGCGCGCAGCCTCCCCGCCCGCCGCCCAGCGCGCCGCGCCGCGCTGCACCACGGGAAACGTAGTTTGCGGTGGGGGGGGCCGCCCGGTGGGACCACCGCTCCCAGCGTGCACTGCTAGGCCCGGCCGGGTCAGGCCTAGTGAGGCCTAGTTAGGCCCGGCGGTAAAGCGTGGCCTAGCCAAGCTGGAGGCCGCCAGGGGCCCGGGCCGAGCCCCGAGGGGACCAGGGCGGGGGCCTCGCCGGGCCTGGCTTAGCGCGGCCTGCGGGGAAGAGCCCGGGGGGGTAAAGCCAGGCCTCCCCCCGGCTTTGTGGGGCCTCGCTGCCAACTCCCGCCTAACTCCGCGCAGCTGCGGCCGGGCTCCGGCCCAAGGTCCCCCCGGGGTTACCGGGCCTCGCCAGGCCGCCCGCCCGGACTACAGCTCCCGGCGCTCCCCGCTGCCTCCCCCGGCCAGGCCGCCTTAGTTCATCGCCAAACCGGGACGCGGAGCGGGGACTACAGCTCCCGGCGTGCTGTGACCCCGCAGGGGCACGGGGCCCCGCTCTGCCGGTTCCCTCCCTGCCTACTCATCCCTGCCTGCTTTAGTTTTAAGGCAGGAGCTGTGCCTCAGACAGCGCTGCGAGACCCGGCGGAGGGCTTTTCTGGAGCGGGGTGGGGATGGGAGCGATCTCCTGTGGCAGCGGGGCCCTGGCCAGGGCTCCCTCGCAGCGGGTTCGTTCTTGAGCTCTTTAGGCTTGACCCCAGTGACCCCCTTCTGGTTTGTTCTGGCCTGCACATGAAGAGAGCTGGGCTCTGAATTTGGGTCCCCAACCAAGGAAGTCGTTTGCTACGCTGCTGCGAAGTACAAGCATTAAGTAATTCAAACAAAATCAAGATAAAAGAGCTTATCCTGTGATGCAGGCCCTGTAGCGTTTCCAACGGTGTGAAACCCGGCGTGCCCTGTCCCACCCCGCCTGCCCTGTTCCAAAGAACTCATGAGTATTAAAATTATTGTATCAAAAATAGGCATTGAGGCCTCTGGGAGCAAGAGGGAAGGGTGAACACGGTTTTCAGGGACAAGAGGGAAGGGTGGACATGGTTTTCAGGGACAAGAGGGAAGGGCGAACACGGTTTTCAGGGACAAGAGGGAAGGGCGGACATGGTTTTCAGGGACAAGAGGGAAGGGTGAACACGGTTTTCAGGGACAAGAGGGAAGGGCGAACATGGTTTTCAGGGGCAAGAGGGAAGGGTGGAAATGGTTTTCAGTAGCTGTGACACTTACAGGGACATTCCTTTCCCCTGTTCTTCACACAGCCAAGACTTGCAAGAACAAAGCCGAGCGATAGCAGTGCAAGGACGCTGAGGAGGAGGAGGAGGAG
>VZTV01017284.1:3261-13924 GCA_013400875.1 Anhinga rufa | reverse complement strand
AGTTGGGTTAGCGTTGGCATCTCTCATGGGATGCGGGGGTCTCCTTTGTGTCCTTGGTACTATTTATCACTTCTTTGGGTGGAACGTTGGTGGGTTTGGTGTATTTTGTGTCTTCAGCAGCTGAGCCTTTTCCTGAGGCCTGAGGGGATTGGCGCGCTGTGGGGTATGGTGTGGGATTTGTTTTGGTGCTTGCTATTGGAGTGGTGGTTGGGGGCTTTCTGAGTGCGGAAAGCTTGGCTTGGTTGCCGTGGGTGGTGGGGGAATGTTCGCTGTTTGGTTGGATTTTAGTGGTATAGCTATGTGTTATTCTTGTGGGGCTGAAGTGATTTTGGTGGTGGGATGAGGGCTGCTATTGGCTCTGTTTGCTGCATTAGAACTTGCGCGTGGACTGCCTTGTGGGGCAATTAGGGCAGTTTAGGTAGGGGAAGGGTCAGAGAACAGTTTAATGTAAAATGCTAGCTTTGGGAGTTGGAGATAAAGGTTTAAGTCTTTTTTTTTTTCTGAGTTGTTTTTAATAAGATCTGGTAGAACTCTAAGAAGGGGTGTGGTCTTCATTCTTCGGTTTACAAGACCTATGTTTTTCATATGCTGTGTTTTTAGTAGTTCAAAATTTTATTTTCTAGGGCTCCAGTGATGGGAAAGAGGATTAGGAGGATGGTGAAGTAGGTCAGGGAGGCTAATGAGCTGATGATGGTGAGTGTAGAATAGCGTATATGCATAGGAAGTATCATTCTAGCTTGATGTGAGGGGGCGTGACTGCTGGGTTTGCTGGGGTGAAGCTTTCTGGGTCTTCTAGTAAGCTGGGTGAGAATAAGGCTGGAGTTATTAGTGGAAGAAGTGTGAGTATAAATCCTAAAATGTCTTTCAGGGAGAAGTAAGGGTGGAATGGAATTTTATCACGGTTTGATAGGATACCTAGGGGATTATCTGAGCGCGATTCATGGAGGAAGGTGAGGTGACTCAGGGTAAGGCCTGCGATTATGGAGGGGAGGAGGAAGTGTAGAGCGACGAACTGGATTTGTGTGAGGTTGTCTACTGAGAATCCTCCTCAGGCCCATTCTCCTAGGATTTGGCCAATGTAGGGGATAGCTGAGAACAGCTTGGTGATAACTGTAGCCCATCAGAATGGTATCTGTCCTCATGGTAGGACATACCCTATGAAGGCAGCTGCTATGACCACAAGCAGGAGGATGACTCCTGTATTTCAGGTTTCTTTGTGTAGGTATGAGTTGTAGTAGAATCCTTGTCCAGTGTGTCGATAGATACAGAAGAATGAGGCTCCATGTGCGTGTACGTGGCGGATTAGTCAGCTGTGTTACACATTTCAGCATGTGTGGGCAGTTGGCAAACAGGCTAGGGTTGTATCCACAGTGCAGTGTAGGTCATCCAGCCGGGANTACCATTATTGATATTTTATTTTAATTAGTAAGCTGTTCTTGTCTCAACCCACGAGTTTTCTTGCTTTTGCTCTCCTGATTCTCTCCCCCATCTCACAGGGGTGGGGGCAGCGAGCGAGCGGCTGCGTGGTGCTTGGCTGCTGACTGGGGCTTAACCACGACAATGTCCCTCTACCCAGCCAGTGTGTAGCACTCTTTGTCCTCCTATTTCTAATAGTTATTTCCAACTAGCAGTTGCCAGACTGGGACTTGGTTTACTTGCCAGTCATTGCCAGCCCAGTGGCCTATCCATTCGGTTAATCCTTTAAAACCAGCATATGAATCAGTGTAGATATGGCTGGCATTGTGTTGTGCAGCCAACAGGACTGCTGTAGGTTCCCCCACCTGTGCACGACCTTCTCCTGTTTCAGTTAGCCCTTCTCCTGTTGCTACTTCCAGAGCTTTATATTTCCATTTATTATTCTCCGTATGAGATGATGCATCAGTAAGCCATACCCCTGTGAGATCACTGTCTTCCTTTAGGGGCATGCTTCCTGGACTGGAGAAGGTCTGCTCAGTGTAGATTGGAACAACAGGGTACCATCTACATCCTTTTGTAGTTTAGAGGTCTTAATACCCTCAGTAATGGGCATGATTTCATTAATGCCTTCCAGATAGGCGTACCATTTTTTGGGGCAAAAAGCCAGCGGCACCATTCCTTTACGGACTACTAGGAGGCGAAAAGGAGCCATGTGATTACACTTGTCCTCTATCCATTGTACTGGGTTTACTGCTCAGAATCAAACAATAGGTGAGGACCTTGAGAAATCACCTTATCCAAACTTCATCGCCCGAACAGGGACTTGAACCCTGGACCCTCAGATTAAAAGTCTGATGCTCTACCGACTGAGCTATCCGGGCTCAGGGGTTGCATTAAAAGTTATGCAGTCTCTGAAAGCAGTGTGAGAGAGTGTTGGGACCATCAGGAGGCAAGGCAAGTTTATAGCCACAGTGTTGGTGTGGCTGAGACAGGCCTTCCAAAGGAAGGTGAGACCATGCTATATATAGCTTTTAGTCCTCGCACTTTTGGATAGGAGACCATGAGTTGGTGAGTGTAGCATGGGTTAGTTCTAATACTGTGAGATGTAGAGTGCTGATTTTTGTGTGTAGGATTGTGACTAGTAATGGTAACAAACAGATACGGGTAAAGAAGAGCAGGTAGATACCGGTCCTTAGGTGTTCTGGTTGGTTTCCTCATCGCGTGATTAGGATCAGGGTGGGAATTGGGGTTGCTTCAAATGAAATATAGAATAGTATTAGCTCTGCAGTTGAGAAGACTATGATAACAAAGGATTGGATCATAATTAGGGTTGCAATGAAGACTTGGTTTTATGTTAGTGGTTCACATTGGAAGTTGTCTTGGCTTGCTATGATTATGAGCAGTAGTAGTCAGCAGGATAGTACCAGTAAGGGGGATGAGATTTGGTCGACGCTGGTTTATTGGGCCAGGCTTTTATCGCGATCATATGTTGGGAGCAGTCATTGTAGACTGAGAGTGGCAATTAGGAGGCTATGTGTGATGGTGTTAGCTCATAGGAATTTGGGGGGGGAATAAGAGGGTTGTGGGGAGGAGTATGATTGTTGGGAGAATAATTTTTAGCATTGTAAGAGGTTTAGCTTGTGTAGGCAGTCAGAGCCATGGGTTTGTGTGGAGGCTACTAGTATTGTACCTGCTTCACATGCTGAGAATGCTAATACGAGTACAGGCATTCGGGTGAACGATGTAGCTTGGTTTTTGATGTATCAGATTGATAGGGCAACATATATAGATAATATCATAGAATCATGGAATAATAGAATGGTTTGGGTTGGAAGGGACCTTAAAGATCATGTAGTTCCAACCCCCCTTGCCATGGGCAGGGACACCTTCCACTAGACCAGGTTGCTCAAAGCCTCATCCAACGTAAGAAAGACGTGAACCTGTTGGAGCAGGTTGTGAGGAGGGCCACGAAGATGATCAGGGGCTGGAGCCCCTCCCATATGAGGGCAAGGTGAGACAGTTGGGGTTGTTTAGCCTAGGGAAGAAAGGCTTCAGGGACATGTTCAGGCCTTCCAGTACCTGAAGGGGGCCTACAAGAAAGCTGGAGAGGGACTTTTTACCAGGGCTTGTAGTGATAGGACAAGGGGTAATGGCTTTAAATTGAAAGTGGGTAGATTTACATTAGATATAAGAGAGAAGAGAAGTTGTGGATGCCCCCTCCCTATGCTTTCTAGGCATAGTAGGGCAGAGATGAGGTGGGTTCAGTGGAAGGCTAACCCTAAGCTGCTTTGGGTAGAGGCTGAGTAGAAGCTTAGGCATAGGAGTGACATAAATAAAGTCATAGGGTTGCGCTATGGTCTGTTCAGTCGAAATCAACTTGGTCTTGGTTAGACTTTCTGTTATTCTGCTCATTCTAGGCCTCTTTGTATGCACTCATAGACCAGTCCCAGTGTAAGTAGAAGGATAATGATGGAGGCTCAGGTTGGGTGCGGGGGGGACTGAAGTTGGGCAGCTCATGGGAATGGGAGTAAAAGTGCAATGAAGAGGTCACTTTCTGTTACTATGCGGAAATTACTATTACTCTGAGGAAAAATCAGACTGAGAATGGAGTTGGGCAGACCTAAGTGGGTTGAAGCCACATTTGTATGGGGATAGTTTTTCTGAGTCTGGGTTTATCTGGGCAAGTCAGAAGTTCAATGTATGTTAGGATAATGCTGAGATTGAGGGATAGGGCGAATATAAATGTGATTATGTTAATTGCTCTTCTCTGGGGTTACCCCAGATTTTAGAGATTGGAAGTCAATTGTAATTAGCGTATTAGAAGAGCAGGATCCCCATCAGTAGATGGTTATGTGGAGGAACAATCAGATAATGTCTACAAAATGTCGATATCAGGCTGCTGCTTCGAATCCAAAGTGGTGGTTTAATGTGAAGTGCAATTTGATTAGGCACGAGAGGAAGGAAGGAAGGAAGATCTGTAGTGACAAAAAAGGTTGAGCAGTATATGCTGTCAGCAATTGAAAAATGGTCCCTTCTATTGCTTGGAGTGCAGTGAAGTAGAATCCTGGTAGAGTTGTTAGGGTTAGTGCATGGATTTCTTGTTTTCATTTACCTTCTGTGATACTGTGGTGTGGTCACATTATGGTAACACCTGAGGCTCGGAGGGTAGCTGTGTTTAATAAGGGTACTTCAAGGGAATTAAGGGCTTTGATTCCTATAGGGGTTCATCGTCCACCTAGTTCTGGGGTGGGGAAACAAGCTAGAGTGAAAGAATGCTCTGAAGAATCCTGGGAAGAAGAATGCCTTGGATGTAATGAAGAGGATTTTTCCATATCATAAGCCTTTTTGGACTGTGGGGGTGTGGTGGCCCTGGAATGTGTTTTCTCGTACGATGTCTTATCATTGTAGTACGACTAGGAGTGCTCCGTACTTTTAAGCCTTTAAGCCTAGGCTTAAAAGTGGTAAGGAGTTGTAGTGGAACCACTTGATCAGTCCTGAAGTAGTGAGTAAAGCAGCATCTTCCCCAAAGATAGATCAGGGCTTTGGGACTACTGTGTGGTAAGAGTATGCTTAGTAAACCATTAGATGTTTTCTTGTAAGTATAGGCTTAGTAGAAGGATGAAGACATAAGCTTGGATTATGGCTACAGATATTTCTAACACAGTAGAATTAGGATTGATGTGGTTGTGATGGATACTGTGGGTATGATGGAAAGTAGAGCAGTGGTAGCTGTGGAGAGAAGTTGGATGAGTAGATGCCCTGCTGTGAGGTGAGTTCCTAGGGCTAATGGGTGGATAAGCAGGCTAGTGGTCTCCGTTAGAATTAGGGCTGGGATTAGTGGTGTGGGGACTCCTTCAGGCGGCAGGTGTCCTTGGGAGTCTGAGAGCTGGTTTTGTAGACCTGTGAGGAGGGCAGCTAGTCAAAGTGGGCAAGTCAGTGCTATGTTTATTGATAGTTGGGTGAATATATATGGTAGTAAGCCTAGGGGGTTGGTTACAAGTAGGAGTACTATTGGTGACATGAGGATTAGGGCTTATTTGTGGTGTCCTTTGTTTAGTGGGATCATTAGTTGTTTTGTGATTAGGTGGAAGAATTGCTGTTGGAGGGTAGAGAGGCTGTTAGTGATTCATCAGGTATCTGCTGTGGAGAGTAGTAGAGCAGGGAATAATATTGAGAGCAGAATCAGCAGGATTCCTAGAAGGCATAGACTTGTGAATTGGTTGAAGAAGCTTAGGTTCATTGTCAGGCTCAGAGGTAGCTTTAGCAGTTATGCAGGCTTTATTGGAAGGGAGGTTAGTAAGGATGAGTGATAGGAGTTTAGATGGAATGATTAATGAGAAAATCAGTCATGCTGTCAGTATCATGAAGAATCATGGACATGGTTTGAGTTGTGACATGACATTAAGAAGGGGTAAGTGTCCCTCTCCACTGAAATCTGAGGCAAAACCCCTTTGCTGTGCGGGTGCCAGAGCAGCGGCCCAGGCTGCCCAGAGAGGCTGTGGAGTCTCCTTCCCTGGAGCCATTCCCACCCCGCCTGGACGCGGTCCTGTGCCCCTGCTCTGGGGGTGCTGCTCACGCAGGGGGGCTGGACGGGGGCAGCTCCGGAGGTCCCTTCCAACCCCTGCCGTGCTGGGATTCTGTATGCCAAACCAGAGCTGCAGTTTCTAGACGAGGGAACCTTTCACCTGGACATTTAGCTGACCTTACGAACAGTTGCTGGTAGAAACCTGTAATAGCTAGCTTACAAGATAATAACGCAAAAATGAAAGAACAAATTTTTAAAAATGAAATAATATAAAAATGAAAATAAAGATCCTTCTAGAACTTCAGCTGCAGCACCTAAATCTCTGTACCCAAACTTAGTAGCTGGTGCTGCTGCCCCAGGCCTACCCTTGTATCCAATGCTCCAGTGAGGCCAGACACCCCACGTTATACACCGGGTGGTGCAGGGTTAAAGAGAGCCAAGATCCAGGCAAGAATACAGAGAGGACAGAAGGGTCCGTGCTGATACTTGAGGGATACGCGAACGTGCATGTGCTTGTGAATCTAGAAGGTAATTTGTGTGTGTGTGCACACGCTTTCACTAGTTAATCACAGAATCCCAGAACGGCACGACAAAACATCGTTGTGGTAACAAAGGCACAGTGTTCGCCCGAGCACAGCCCAGGATTTCTCAGGCTGCCACCACCATGCTGGCCAGGCCAGGTCATGCAGCGCCACAGGGGCACGGCCCAGCCCTGGCCTCCCTCTCCAAAGCTCAGGGCAGAAATCAACCACCTCTCACCGATGCAGGTCCTCCTAGTGCCACCACCTCCCCCCCAGGAAAAGCACAAATCGACGCCCAACATGCAGCCACAGCAGCACTTATTTATGGCTGTGAAGAGAAATTTTTATACGAGGGCTTGGAGCTGTCAGGAAAGCTGGTACAAGGTCCCAGGCCTTCTGGGCCCTTCTTCCCCTTTTCCATTTATTTTATTGATAACGTAGTGCTTTGTTTTACCGACTGTATGCCCATTAGCTGCTTCTGAAGGCAGCAAGTGCCCCCGGGGCTTCCTGGTAAAAGAAAGGCAGGCTTCTTTCATAGTGTTCATTTTATTACAAAACACTCAGTACCTCAACGCACCTCAACCCTGAACAGAGCAACCAGAAAGAACAGAAACACAGCAATTAACTGCTCACCAAAATACAATGGGCCCTTCTAGAGAACAAGCATCAGCGGGGACCTCCCGTGCCCCACGTGGCAAAGCAGCAGCTCTAACAAGCTGTCAAAAGGTGGTCTGGTTTTCTCACTCAATAGAGCTCCTTCCCACAGGTGTTTCAGCAAGGCAGGCAGCATTTGGAGGAGGGGGGGTCCCCGAGATTTCATACATTTGAGAAGATGGCAGCCATTTGGCTGGATGGAGTCTGGAAGGCGGCACAGATGCCAGAAATACTGCGGCGCTGCACCCCCCCAAACAGGCTCCTCCGGGTGTTAACACATTCATATCACAGATGCACCGGCGCTACACCCGCAACGGAGCAAGGGGTCTCCGCCCCGAATACGCAGGCAAGGAGGTTTGGGATTTTCAGTTGAGGGTTTTTTTTGTTTGTTTGTTTCTTTCTTTTTTTAAAACGCAGAAGACAACGCATCACTGCCATTGAGGCGATCGATTCCCCCTTGCCCGCAGGGCTGAAGCGTAGCCCAGGCAGCGCTTTGCAGGGGTGACTGCTGCTGATCCCAACACACCTGCTGTCCTGGGTGGGTTCATGTTTGTTCTTTCCTGAGCTCTGGGGTGCTGGTGGCATTTGACTTTGCTCAGTTCTTTTTGGTCTTGGGGGTGTCATACTTCCTCTTGCTCGAGTACCACAGCAGCAGTGGGATCCCAATGGAGGGCAGGGTCATCACACCAAAAGCTGCCCAGTCCAGCTAGAAGGAGAAATTGTTAGAAAGAAGTCAAAACAAATCATGTACAGATGAATCTTATATAGCCATGAGATCTACTCTCAAAGCTTCTGACTGGTGCTGCTTCCCACAGCACCAGCTCCTTCAGAGGTAGCTGGGATAAAAACCTCTTTGCTTTTTCTGTAATATTCTTCTGGACAACTGATACGGATTAATTGCAATCCATGCTGGAGTTTTCCAGGGGACTGTAGTGCAAACCAAACACACCACAAACTGGCAAAACACCACTGTACTGGGCTGCACAGTTGCTGCAGTACAATTTCTATTACCAATTGAAAGGTACTTACAAAGTGAGGGGAGAACCTCCTGTCAAACTCACGCTGAGCCAAGATTCCTCCCTGCCCAGGAGCACTAGTGAAACCAACCTGAAAAAGGTAGGGGGGGGGAAGATAGTATTTGCCACCTTTCCTTCTTGCAACATAGCCTGTGCAGTATAAGAGTGCAGGGACATGCATCACCCCCTAACAAGCAGCTCGAAGAGCACAGTCAGGTGTATCTGCTGTCCCATTTGGGCAAGGATCCTATAAACAGTCAACTCACCACAACCTGTCCACTCTCCTGTGCCAGGTATGTGATGGTAGCAGAGGTGAAGTTGAAGTAACCAGCTTTGAGAGGCCGCAGAACCACCGTGTGGGACACATTACTCGCTCTGAGAGCCGTAAGTTAAGGAAAATAGTTGCATTTCAAAGGAAGAGAAGTGAGGAGATAAGTAACGAAGAGCCTCGAACCAGGTAGAAAAATCACTCCTGATGACAGATCCGAGTCCTCTGTGGTTACAGACACCCAGACCCACCCAAGGCTGATCCAGCTGCTCCTCCGACCCAGGCAGATGAACCGCACAGGGACCTGGCCCTGTTAGCAAGGAACGTTTTTTACACAGCACCTTCAAGGAGAACAGCGGTTTGCATTCAATACCCTGCCCAGGCCTGGGAACTGGCATGCTGGAATTTCAGTGATGACAAACAAAGACAGGAGAGCTACAGGATGCTTAGGTGTAAGGAGCGTTGGGGGAAATTTCAAAACATGAAAAGATACGGAGCGATCCTGTCCCACTTGACGCTGAGCATCCCAGAGACAATGCCAAAATCTTCTGGGGGAAAAGAATCATCCGACAGCTCCACATCTAAAGCAGCACTAAATGCAACAAAGAAAGGGATGAGAAGAGTATCTTAGACTCGGAATTCTACTCACTGGGGACCACCCCAAAGAGGGATGACAGCTTCATCCCGACAATTCTGCAGCTGGAAGAACTGATTTTTGAAACATAAAAAGGCACTAACAGAAGAAGGGGAAGTCAAAGTGTATTACAGGGAGACTGTGGAAAGAGAAAGGCAAAGCTGAGAGAACCTGCAAAAAGGACAGGAAAGCAGATGTGAAAGAGAGCTCACAAAGCCGAGAAAGGGAGGCTGCATGCTTGGGGAGCAGAGTGTCACAAGACGCAAAAGTAACTACACCATGCTGGACCAGAGGAGCCACGAGGTGAAAGCAGGGACAACGGAACAGGAAGAAAGAGGCAAATTGCAGGGTCAAACCTCCGAACACTGGTGGTAAGCTCAGGATTAGAGGGAGCAAAGGTAACAGCGCATCATGGAGCCTAGGAAGCCTCTCATACCCTGCAGACACACACGTAACGTTTGCTCCTGGTCAGTATTAGAAGCCTGGACAAGACTTACCTGGAGCCAACGTTGTAGATGTTGTACTGCAAAGTCAAGTCCTTGCCCTCCACTGCATATCTGTTTAATAGAGATTTGGAGGCCAGGAGCCTGGCGCCTTCCTCACAGTGGGCCACGTAAAACAGGGCAAACACAGCGAGAATCGGGAGCTTCATCTAGAAGCAAAAGAAAATGGAACGTCATTGATAATTTAATTGCAAAAAGAACATGAACAGGAGAACTAAACAAGACAATTCAGGCATTCATGTGTAGTGAGACGAGAACAGCTCTATACTTCACAGCAGGATTGATAAAGGATTATCACAAGCTGGCAGAAAGTTACCCTGGCTCCACACAAGCCTGCAACTGCCCCTGAAATACCTGTATGCTTTCCTGCAAGGATGTAAGAAGTGACACAGCAGTGTAAAGCCCTGGCAAGTATCGCTCCCCTTTATCACACCTCAGTAACGAGCAAAGGTCTCGGAGCACAAAGCCTCTTCTAGTAATTTTCAGAGCTTTGGCCATTAACGGTTTCACCAGTTTTAGCAATTAACACTTAATTGCCATTGCGAAGCATGGCAGCTTTCCAGCACTGTCTTACACAACCGACTTAGTTCTCCCCATCAAATTCTCTGTTCTTCTCAGAAAGTACTAGTTCCTTGTCTCCAACATTTGTTACTCTTTCCCATTTCCAGCTGCTAAGGTACCACCAACTCCCTCCAGTGGCCTTTTGGTCCCCAGAAGTCCCTGCTTCAGGCCACGTGTCCCAGTTTCCCCAAGCCCAGCCTGTCTGGAGCTGCCTTGCTGAGAGAACAAGGAGACCACACAGTTGTTATATGCACAACCAACTGGTAAAGTCATTAGTGCTTTTAAATGCAAAAACTGCTTAGGCGTCAGAGCCTCCACTCTCTATACCAGAGGGCCTTTCCTTCCCCCCTATACTCCCCTACTAGTCTTCGCACCAACATCTGCACCCCAGGCTGCTCCTACACAGCCCCAAGACCCAGAGCTAAGCTTGTGCAAAACAAAGAACCACCCAGTTTCACCAAGTGCTGCCTGCAGGAGACCCAGACACCAGCGCTCCAGCAGCAGACCCTTCCTGGTCCCTGACATAATCCCAGCGCGGCGGGGGCTGGCAGGGCCCTCCGGAGCT
>VZTV01017283.1:53022-65590 GCA_013400875.1 Anhinga rufa | reverse complement strand
GAGGGAGCGGGCTCCTAGCCCCGCGTGCCCCGGGGGACCCCGTGCTGCACCGGGCACCCCCTGCCGCCGGCAGAAGCGGGGCTCCCCTTGCCGTGCCCCGACACCGATGCCGTCCAGTGAGGCTTCGCCCATGCCCACCCGACAGCCTTCGGCCACCTTCCTCACCTCCCCGGACCCTTCTCGGATGGGGCTCCCATCTGGCAGCACCGGAACGATGTGGCTTTGGGATGCCCCACTGGACTGTATGGCCCCGGCCTGGGCTGTTCCCCACCACCAGCACCAGGGCGGCGTGGCCTTCGGACACCCCGCTCACCTCCCCGGCACCTTCCTGGATGGGGTCCTGCCTGCCAGCATCGGGGCAACGGCACCTTCACGATGCCTGTGGGATTTCTGTGCCGTGGCCGGTCGCAGCCTGGGTCGTTCAGGCACACATGAGGCCGAGCTCCGTGCCGCAGCCGCAACCGCAGCCGGCTCCTTCCCAGCAGCCAGGGCCTGGGGCTGGCTGCTCCTCCTCGGGATGGAGCTTCTCATTTTCTGCCATCAGTGACCTTTTTTAGCAATAGTTTCTTGTAAAACTCTGTGGTGTAGAGTTGGCGCTTGCACCGCTCTGGGCAGAAGAGAAGGAGACAGCAAGTGTGACCACTGTCCGTGCAGTGGGGTTCAGCCCCCCGCCTCCCCCCAGCCTTTGCACCCCACCAGCCCCACTCCGGAGGGTGGGATGAAGGCTGGGACACATGTCCACACCGTGCTGAGCATCCCGCTCCCACCAGCAACCCCTGAATGGCCTCCTCAAAAATCATGGTGCTCTGTCCAGAGGAGAGAGGACAATTCCCAATGCCTCGAAACGATGTGGTTCTTCTGTTCCCGTGTTAGACAGGCAGCTCTGCCCGCTGGGGTGCCCACGCGCGAGCCTTTGTGCTGATCGCAAGAGCCATTGTCTGCAGTGTGAAGGTAAAATTGCATCTTGGGAATTAAACATGAAGCATCATTAAAGCACAATGTTCTGTGGTAAGAAAAATCAGTATGAGCAGGATGCTGAGAAAGGGAAATAATTATCCCATAGGAAAATGCAGACCCACAAAAGGTGGTGTTTGTCATGAACTGGCACCAGGTTTTAATCCATCCCATGAATTACTCTTCAAATGTTTCCAGGCAGAGACAAATCTCTCCAGACAGCCTGACACAAAAGGAAAGTCATTTTTACACACAGTGCAATTGCCTGGGTCAGATTTTATTCCAGTGTCCCCCTTGGATGCTGAGGACAGCATCCTCTGCCCAGTGTTTTAATTTCTAACACTTCACAGCCAATTCTTCCTGTTGCTGCGAAGGGCCATGCATCCATCTCCCCATCCCTGCTCTGGATTTATTGTAGGGTCTCTGGAAACCACCTTAGATGGCCTCACACCTGGAGCCTCAGCGCCCTGGCACCTTTCCCTGGGATTAAACCATGCTTGGGGCAAAATGAGTGGCTGTGCTCCACTGTCCCCTGAAAAGGCATCACCTCTCCCTGCATCCCTGGGGCGAAAGGCCACAAGCAGAGCCTGCAGGGTCAAATGAAGAGCCTAAGCAGAACAGGGGGAGCAAATGCCATCGCGGCTCTCACGGGGGGCTGATCCCAGGGGTGGGGGGGGCACACCATGGGAGGAAGGGGAGGAAGTGTCTCATGCAGGGTCTGCAGGGAGACTCCCCTGGGGAAGCCAGAAGTCCCTCCCGCAACTCTCAGCAGTGACCCTGCGAGCCTGGATTAGAAAATAAACCCATTAGAGGAAGAAATTATCCTCATCAATTTTTGTCATTTTAAATAAGATGAAAGGGGTCTTTCTAGGTGGAAAGGCTGAGCCTGTTCGGAGGTTACATCTGCTGAGCGCCTGCTTTGTGTGGGTGTGAGAAATACTCCTGTGGATTAGAGCATGAGGCTGCTCAAGAGACTCTACAGGAAGGGGCCATCATTACTTTGTCAGTGCATTGCTGGGCTGTCCCTCGAGGAGCTGCAGGACTGGGGAGAAAGCCTCTCGATTGAGATAAATATATATAAGGTGAATGAAGTGCGTTGATGAAGGAGTGCCATTAAAGAAGCTCCCCCATCAAGAGCTCCAGGACTGGGAAGTGATTTCATACAGAGACCCCCCAGGCTGAGGCAGAGGGTGGCTGTGGCAGGGGGACACGGAGCTGCCGGCGGCCCCAGAGCTGTTCTGCTCCATGGTGCAGCCGGCTGCCCTGCGCTTCCTCCCAACATCGGCCTGGCCGCCCTTCATCGCTCCTGGCGGGTGCTGGGGAGGAGCAGAGCAGCCTGCTTGAGGCACTGACCTGTGATGGTTAACGGGCAGGGGCATATTTAGGAAGCAGTCCAAAATATTCCAGTGTGGTAAGAAAAATCTGGCTGGGAAAGGTGGGCTGAAGCTGTGCAGCCTGGGTGGGATGAGGGTCACTGGCCCCTCAGCACAGGGGGGTCCGGGG
Source organism: Anhinga rufa (assembly GCA_013400875.1). NCBI lineage: Eukaryota > Metazoa > Chordata > Aves > Suliformes > Anhingidae > Anhinga > Anhinga rufa. The sequence goes on along the minus strand of VZTV01017283.1, from coordinate 63,133 downwards.
GCTTTGCCCACCCACAGGAATTAGGTGCTGGTGGGTGGGTCAGAGGCACCTTTGAGGTGCACCAGAAGTGTCCCCCTACCTCGCCATCCCCTGGAGGTGCAGCAAAACCAGCCCGCTGAGAGAGTGTTTCACCCTTATGTGCCATTTCTGGATCCTCTCCAGTTTCCATGGGAGAAGCTGGTTTTGACGGAGCAGGCGGAAGGTGCGGGATGGGCACTGGGGAGGAGCTGGTGGCACCATCCCCAGCAGCGAGGGGAAGGGACCTGCTGAAGCGGGCGCCGAGGTGGGCGGCAGACACCAGCCCCGGCCTTGCTGCCTTCCTGTAAAGCTGGGGACAACCGCATCTGCCTTGTGCTTTGCAAAGCCGCACTCCGGGCAGGTCACCCTGATGCCACGGGGACAGGCAGCACAGCCACAGCAAGAGGTGCTGGGCAGGGCGTGAGGCTGGCTGCCCCAGGCAATGCCACCACACCGGGCCACGGAGTATGGTGCAAGGGCAGGGACATGGCAGGCAGTGCATCCTCATCACCCTGCTCAGCACAGAGGTCTTCAGTCTCCAGGGCTTTGAAGGTGTCTTCCCTTGTGCCAGGGTTGAGCAAGGAGGGAACGGCCCAGCACGCCTCTCCCAGTCCCATGTAACGGGGGCTCCTTTGTTTTCCCATGCGTGCAATACGCACCAGTTCCTCCCTCCCACCATGCATGGGACACATGAGATCCCAGGGACAGAGCATCGTTTGCAGAGTAATTAGCAGCACTGGGGGCTCTGCCTTTGGGAGCACTTGGGGCAGGTGCCGCTAGGCTGGGCGGGCTAGCAGATGGCCTGAAGGACTCTCTGGGGATCTCAAGCTATTACCAATAATCCAATGACTTTCTTCAAACGTGACGTGGAAGCGCCTCGCTGGTGCTGCGGGAGGAGGGAGGGCTGTGCCTGTGCCAAGACTGCTCATGCCAGCCCCAGCCGCTCTTCATGGCCTCCCCATAAAATTAACTCGAGGTGTGTGGCTTGATGTGCTCCCTTGCATGTTAATGCTTTCCATCACTTACATGAGCAGCAGCCGTGCTGGGGATGGGGACACAGGGCTTGGGGGCCTGGACCATCCCTCCTGCTGGCGGGAGACCTGGCCCTTGCAGCCGCTGTGCTCGGCGTGGTACAAGCCTGCAGAAGGGATGGCTGCTCCCCTAACCGTGCTGGGGGAAAGGGGCTTGCACCTGACCGCCAGCCCTGTGGGCAGAGCGAGGAACATGCTCGGGATCGCTGGTCCCTGGCAGCCACCTCTGCTGCGCTCCGGGCAGCGCGTGAGCTGAGCCAGCCGCAGGGATGGCCTCCTGTCCCCACCGTCCTCTGATCCAGAGAGGAGGATCCTTGCCTCCTTTTACCCATCCTCCCCAGAGAGCGGATGGCACAGCCCCGAGGCTCAGGCATGGGCCTGCAGCGGGCACGGCTCAATGCCTGGCACTTGCCCTCTTTGAAACCCCTCTCCCTTCCCACCTGCTCCCCCAGCTGCACAGCACCGTGAGCCCGCTGGGGTTGAGCGCTGCAGACAAAAGATTGTTTATCAGGACCCGCCACAGCCTCTCCTGGCGCTGGCTCACTTTAATTAGCCCCATCAAAGCCGGCTGCGTCTCTCCCTCCTGAAAGGTTGCAGAACATGATTAATTCAGGCACAGAAAGCAGCCGCCTCCTGCAGAGAGGGGCCCCCTCTGATAAGGCCAAAGCTGTTTCCTCTCCCCAAACACCCCATGTCTCTCAACCCCATGCAGCAAGGTCAGGGGCTCCTTTCTCCTGGGGCAAAGCTGCGATGGGCTCAGGCTGCCCCAGGAGCTGGTACAGAGGGGAACAAGCAGGAGCAGGGATCTCACCAAGCCATGGGTTTTGCTCTCCATCCCACCCATGCTGCGAGCACAGCCACTGTCCGCTCCGGCTCACAGGCATTGCCCACTGCCCATCCGTGGATCTGCAGGTGGGACTGTCCACCAAAAGCCCCGGGGACATGCAGCAGAGATCCCTGCCAGGTCTGGGCTTGAAACCAGCTCTTGCAAACACGGAGGTCCATGCACAAGCCCTGGGGAGATGCAAGAGATACTCCAGCTGCCCCCGGTGCTGAATTTCTACAGCCGGACCTCCCCACTCCCACTTGCGCACAGCCCAGGGTTGCACATGCTGTAACTCAGCTTTATTAGCTGTGTTTGTAAGGAAAGGGGTTTTAAAAGGCAAAGGCCTTTGGGGAAAAGACATAGATGGGGGGATCACTTCCCCCTTTTTATTTATGCCAGCACGGCTGCATGCAGCGTACCGACAGCATTCAATACCCCGGAGAGCCAATTACCACAAGGAGCTCAGCCAGAGCCAAGTCTGGGCTGTTCTCCACTTAATTTTCTTAATACAGTCACATCGTCTCGGAAAAGCGCTGCTGCTCAGAGGAAGGTACAAAGCGCGTTCCCAGCGTGACTCCTCCGCCCCGGGGAGGGCAGGCAGAGCCTGGGCAGAGCTCTGGGGCTTCCCTTCTCATGGCAGGGCTGCGGCTGTGGAAGGGGAGTGAGGGGGAGGGGGGCACCACCAGCAAGCACCAACACAGCATTGTTGTTAGGTTTTTATTTCAATCGCATGAACATCCTGCCAAGAAATCAAACCATGAGAGGAAAAACATAGTATGAACCCCTGGCAGGACAGGCAATCTAAACCCCAAAATTAACTGACCTGGGGGAGCTGCGAGGAAGGGAGGCGGTTTCCAGAAATTGCTCAGGAGCCTGAGCCACACAGATCTCACCCATTCTCCCCGAACTGTTTGGCAAGGTTCAGCCAGGCAGAGCTGCACCAGCCTCATGCAATGGGACTGACGGTAGGGAAACATGTTCTATAAACCTCTTCTGCAAAGCAAATCCTGCAGCTGAGCGAGCCCCCTGTGCACAGCCCCAGAAGGGCTCCAGCTCAGTACTGGGCTCAGCTCCACCATGCCTGCAGAGCCAACACTGGGCCCAGCGGGTTGCGCAGGTACCTCCTACCCCAGCCCCGCGCGGTGCCCGGCGGGCAGCCCTCGCCATGCTGCCTGTGCGGCTTTGCGCGCACCCCAGGAATGAAAACCAACACGGCTGCAGGGGAGAGAGGGGGCAAGGTAGGGTCAGGAATTCAATATATGTCTCTTCTCGTGCACATTAAAGGCTTTGCTGATGGTGCTCTTTAAAGCCAGTGGGCACCACCATGTGGAAGCTGATCTCAGCCACTGCTGGGGGTCTGCCCACGGAGACCCCGTGGGTTGGGCTTTCTAGCTCTTCATGCTGATCAGCCCCTCACTTGGATAAAGAGCAAGACAGAAACCATCTCTGCATGGGGAGCCCTCTCCAGCTGTCACCTTCAGTGAGGCTACTGCAGCTCCCCAGCACAGGAGCGGCAAGAAGCCAGCTCCCTCCTCAGCACCAACTGCTTGCATAACCCCAGTAGCAAAAGCAGTGTCACCCTGGAAAAGCAGAGATGGAAACCCCACAGCACCCATGCCATTCTCGGGGTGCCGCACCCCACGCTGCCACCTCGTGCGGAGCAGGACCACTTCAGCCAGGTGCAAACAGCCGGGCACCCTCAGAGGAGCATGGAAAGAAACAAACCTACTGCCTCCTCTTCTGTTTTGCACACAGGGAAACCTTTATAGCTGGTCTGACACACAGGAACGTGGCCCCCAAATGGGGAGAAGAAAAACGCTGCTGAAAAGATCAAAGTCCACCAAATGGGGAGCAAAGAGCAGAAAGCGCTCCTGCTTCCCAGAAGACTGCTCTGGCTGCAGCCACGAGAAGCCATGTGGTGACTCCTACATGAACATGTCGTCATAGCCTGGAGGGGGAAGATGGTCGGGATCTGGCCTGGAAAGAAATTCAGAGCGCAGTTAAACCAGGAGAGTGCTCAGTCCCGCAGCAACAGGGACAAGCCAGGAGATCCAAGGCAGCCCAGAGAGCAGGCTGGGGATACCAGGCACAGCCAAATACCTACCCAGGTCTACCAGCTCCTAATGGGCCAAAGGGGTCGAATCTGGCGCCTGGTGGAACTGCTCCTGGGGGAAGTCGGCCTGGAATGCCTGACGATGGGTCAACGCCAGGCTGCGGGCAGCCAGACCGGAAAGGATCCATGATCATTCCACCACTCCGACCTCTGGGGAAAGGAAAGGCAGAGAAGGAGACGAGACTGGCACCAGTGAGAGAGGAGCAAAGCACATCCCTGGGCTGCAGGAACACTCAGCACAGGAATGTGAGGTTAAGCTGACACACAGCACGTGGGAAGGAAAGCACCCCTAACCCACTGCAACATAGGCCAGGGCAAGCCAATGAGGCGAGCCCACGGCAGCAAGACAGAGAGCACTTGCTGTGTGTATGTGTCCATGTGGAAGAGTGCTGGGGCACAGCAGGTCCTTGTCCCATGGAGGCTGCTGTCTGCCACAGGAGGGAACCTGAATTCATCACACTGCTCCTACCCGGGGTTATCACAGCCCTGCAAACCTGCCCACACTATGCCACAAGGTCAGGGGCAGGATGTGAATCACAGCTCATCATCATGCTGAGGTGGGAGTCTTACAGCTGCAGAGTGCATGCCCAAGCCAGGGCACCAGCAAACACCCAGGTCCAGGGCACCATCGTGCCACCAAACCCCCAGGGCTAGCTGCAGACATGCACCGGGAAGCAACAGCCTGCCTGCCTTCCTCAGAGCCAGTGCCAAAACAGACACTTGGAGCAGTGGAGAGGCAGCTTCCCCCTTCCCCCTGTTCCCACAAGGAGCCACTTAGGGCATCAGCAACGGCTGGTGAGTCCCGGTGGGCTGCTGACCGTCCCCTGGGGAAGCGTTGGACCCGCTGGCCCTCGCTGCTGGCTTGTACGCCTGTCCCTGCTCTCTGCTCTCCTGGGGTAACAGCATGTCCTGCCCTGCAGTGTTGCAAGAGTTTGTGGACCCAGCCGGGGCTTCCGCCAGCCTTTCCAAAGAGCTGCCTGGAATTCATTTGCTGACCGTGGCAGCTCCTCGGAGCTGCCCCACGCTGCGAGTGCCATTCCTCATGGTCGGCTTTGTGCAAACTCGGCTAGAGCCTCTGGACACCGCTGCCATCATACAAGTAATTAACAATTGCACTAATGAGTTCCATTATGCCAGGCCAGCTGCCCAAAGCACCCCGGGACAGCCAGGCCCCACAAGCATATGCCTGGGAGTTTGGGTCTCCAGCCCCAGCACTGGCAGGTGTCAGCACACAAATCTGCTTCCATTTACAATCTTTTTTGTCATTTATAGAGAAACCTCTGATGAACGGCTGGAGGCAGCAAGAGAAACAGGGTCTCCCCCACAACTGAGCCCCCTGTCCTCATGCTATCAGGTTTCCTTCCAGCCACCCAGGCTCCAGGCCTCTCCTTCCAGCCGGGAAGGATGTTTTTAGCTGGCCCTTTTCTAGCCAAACCCACGGAGAACCAAGTCTTGCAAGAGGGGAAAAAATGCAATCCCCACAGGAGAGTGGTTCCAAAGAAGACTCCCCTGGGCTGCAGGATGCTCTGCATCGACTCCAAGAGCTGTTTTTTGTCTGACTATGTGCTTTTAACTGGAATGGAAGATGACAGGTTCTCCTTGCCTGACCAAATCAAAGACCAAGAGATGTATCTGTGAAGATCAGTCCCGCAGGCAGCCCTCCTTCTACCCAGGCTTTCTCTTGAGTGCCTCAGACAGCCGGGAGGCTCATAACCAGGACTCAAGAATCTGTGGACTTGTCTTTAAGCCTCCCCTTTTCCAGACTGCTGGGCTGTAGACACAGCAGCTGGTAACATTTTAAATTAGAGGCTTACATTCACTTAACGACGTATTCAGCTTTGATTTACTGAAGGAATTACTGCATGTTAAATGAATACAAGCTGATTATTAAACAGACGCAGATTGCAACCTATCATCTATGCAAGAGACAGGATCTTATTACAATATTAGAACCACATTGAGGTTTAGCAACTGTCAATTGGTTCCTTGCAATTTGCACTGAGCAACTCTCCCATCACTGTCCACACTCAGATACTTTGCTGGATGCCTAAGCCAGGCGGGCTCCAGCTGTTCCAGAGAAGGCCCCCAGCCACCCCCACACACCCCAAGGGCAGAGCAGGGGATGCTCCCTGGGCACACAAAGCACAACCTCTCCCAGCCATACTCACCCAAAAGGGTCCAGGTCTTCACCACCAACAGCAAAGGGGCTCAAGGGGGAAGGCCTGAAACACAGAACACAGCGAGACGTTCAGTGAAGGGGAGACGGGCTGCGTGGAGTGAGCAGGAGCAAGAAAGCAGGCAGGGCAGTACATCCAGCATGGGTGCTGGTGCTGTGCTCGTGGGCACTCTCCCACAGTAAGCACTGCAGCACCCAAAGGGCCCTGGGACCTGCAGGACCCTGTGTGAGCGGGCTGGCACTGAGAGCAACCCCAATGCCCAGGACGCAGCATTCCCTGCTGCAGGGTGCAGCTGGGTGTGGACACCGGTGTGCGTGGCAGGCTTGCTGAGATGAAGGGGGCCCTGCTGTTCCCACTGCTCTGGGCTGGAGCTGTCTGTGGACACTGGGAGTTTCCATGCCAGGGGCTCCCCAAGTGGTGCCAGGCTAGGCCAGGCTCTCCAGTGTGTCCCAGTCAGAGACACAATGACAGTCCTGCTTCCAGGAGCGTGAGGACAGTGGGGCGGTGAGCCTGCAGCCAGCTGTCACATCTCCTTGCCAATAACATGGATTCAGAACTGTGCCCAGCTCCAGCCTGTCTGCCCAGGCCTCCCCGAGGAGCATCTCGCACCCTGAGCACCAGCAGACAGCAGTGGGGTAAAGAAGCAAGAGGTGACATGCAAGGCAGAAGCCATGGCTGGTCCCTAAGAAACAGCAGAGCCACCGCAGTGTCTCTGACTTCCAAAGGGGATTACAGCTTGTATGGGGAGAGGGGGGAGCCCGCCTGCCACGTACGAGGGATGGCTGGGCATGAAGGGGCCAGGGAGGGATGGTGAAGCAGGTGCCATGAGTCCCCTCTCCCCAGCTTTGCCAGCAAAGGATTTCAAAGGGAAAGGGGAGTCAGAAGAGCAAAGGGAAGAGGTCTCTGCTCCCCTCCACCAAGCTGGCACCTCCTGGGCCTGGCCCCAAGCCCTGGCTGGGTGCACCATCCTGGGAGGGCAGCTCTACCGGCCACAGCAGGCAGGAGGCATAGAGGCAGCGCTGGCTCTACACCAAGTGAAAGTAGAGCTCTGCACCCGCCACACGCCCTCTCCCCTCTGCCATGAGTACAGACCCCACATCTCTGCTGGAGCCCACGGCTCAATCTGACACGCAGCCCTCTGGTGTCCCTCTTGGAGGCTGCTTGGCCCCGCAATGGCACTGTCCTTCCCACTGCTGTCCCTGCTCTGCCTGCCCCAGAGCCCTGATGGTCCATCAGCCAGCAAAGAGCAGGCTCTCACTCCTTCCACCCCTCACCTTCACCCCAGCCCTGCACGCTGCCCTCTCCCTCCTGGGTCTGTAGGTCTTCAGCTACACCCCCAGGCAATGCCAAAGGATGGTCAAACCAATACACAGCTCCAGAACAGGCCATCCCTCCGTGGGCAACTTAAAATCAAACCCAAACATGCAGCCAACAAGGCTGAGACTGGCGGGGGGGGCTTGGATCCCCTTTGCTCCCCATCCCACATGTGCAAGATGGGGATCAGAGGTGAAGTTGGAGAGCTGTGCCAGGACCATGTCCCAACTAACAGAGGACCGTCAGCAGCCCCACTCTTTACTCACCAGGATGGTGCTCTCGTCCCTGCTGGCTGCCGGGGAGGGACCCTGAGGGGGTCATAATCCCGGGGCAAGTCAGGATCCTTCTTCTCAGCCTCAGGCTCCTTTTTGGCCTTTTCTGCGGGGACCCCGAGGGGAGCGATGATGCCTGAAGCAATCCTTGTCCTCAGCTCCTCAGTGTTCTTGTACACCCTGCAGGGAGGAGAGGTGAGGTGGTGGGCTGGAGAGGCCACAGCACCCAGATGCAAAGTGCTAGACAGGCTGTGAGGGGGGGTGGTGAGGGGACAGGCATACCCAAAGCATCCCTGTCCCCAGGTGGCAGCATGGAGTGGATGGGAAGGGGTGCCACAGCACACAGTGGCACTAAAGCCCTAACCCTACTTGAGAGGGCAGAGGTGCCACCCAGCCCAGGGGACTCCCCTGTGTTGGGGCCATGACCCAACCAGTTCTGCACTAGAGGAAACTACAGTACATAGCACTGGCCTTTAGCAAGGCCACAGGGTGCCTGGGCCACGCTTGAAGGTGTCCGATCCATGGTTGAAGCTGTAGCACCACTGGGCAGCATCCACCCAGCACAGACAGGCAGGCAGTGCTCTGGAAATAGAAGTGCTGGGCTGGCCCAGCCACTCCCAGGTGGGGTGGCTCTCCTCTGGGCTCTGACCCAGGGTTTCACCATCCCCTAAAGCCCTCTTGCCTGCCAGCAGTGCAGTGTTTGTACTGGGGAGGGGAGTCCTCCAGGCTCCTCCTAACCTGGTCTCTGCCCCCCTCCCCATGCTGGTGGGATGTTTTCTCCTGAAGAAAATGCTGGGGAACTGAGATTACTTGTGGAAATCATCCAGGTGCTCTGAGTTGATGTAGTCGGCCACTGCCAAGGTCACATCTGCCACCTTCTGAGAACTGCAATCCTGTCAAAAGACAGGTGAAACATGGAGTCAGCAGCCTGGCAGAGCTGGGAATGAGGGAAGGAGCAGGTACAACCACAGCCAGGGGCCTGGGACACAAGGAATGGGCTTGCTTGCTTCCTGCCACATCCCTGTGCTGTGCCCAAATCCCCAGGAGCAAACAAACTCCAGTGTACAGCGAGGCTCTCCCTGCTCGCTCTCCCAGTCAGGGCTGCAAAGGGTGAAGGAAAAAACACCCTGGGCAGGTTCTTGTGGAGGACAGGAGAAATGATCTGCAGAAAAATCCTGAGCTGGGAAGAGGACAAAAAAGGGGCAACTCCTGGGCTAGAGGGTGCAAGGCAAACCGCATCACTGCCCCGATGCAGCTGGTGTTTGACCAGCTTCACACTGGGCCACATAATCTGCTGCACAGGTGATTATCACAGGTGATACCCTGCAGCCTGTAACACCCCTGTGTCTGTCCCATCCTGAGGGATAAACATCGCTGCAAGGTAGAACAAGTAACAGCAAAAATTTAAGAAATGGGCCCTGCTGTTCTTTGCACATTTTGGGCGGCACCAGCCGCTGCACCTGAAGGACCCCAAACCCGCAGGGACCAGCCTGGGTGCTCACCATGACGTTGAGGATCATACTGTCTTCCACCATGATGGCCTTCAGCAGCAGCTCACGGGCATCGTCCGTGGACTTGTAGCGCAGTGTATACACCTCCTTGTTGGCTTCCCAGCCAGCAGGCAGCAGCTCTGACTTCCTTTCATCAGGACCTGGCTGCAACAGGACAGACATGCTGCTGAGACCCTACCCATGAGCCCAGCATGCTGCAGGGCTGGGGGGACCTGCTTTAGCTGCACAGAGAGATCCAGGAGGGGATCTAGTCTCTGGGAGTGGATCTAGGTCTCTGGGAGGGGATCTCTCAGTGCCTTCCAGGTTTTGACTGCAGGAACTGGGCTTTATTTCCTACGGGCTGGCCCTGCCTGTTTGCCAGCCTGCCACAGGGTCCCTGTGATGGCACAGGAGGGACACAACCACCCTTTGCTGAGCAGGAGGACACAACAAAGACACAGACTGTCTGGGGCTGGGGGGAAGGCTGTCATCCAGTTTGTCCCAGCCCCACAGCGGTGCTGCCAGGGGACGTTGCCCCACACTGTCCCCTCCCCTGATACTGGGGGGGTTTCTCTGCCAAGACAGTGCCTGCACCCCCACCATCGCCCCCCAGCACCACACCAGGCACCCTCCCAACACCCCCCAGCACTGCACCAGGCTCACAGCCCACTAAACCCTTAGCACTCGGTCTAGCACCGCACTGTCCCCCTCCCCAGTATCACACCAGGGCCTCCAGCACTGGGACTCCCCTGGCACCACACTTACCCCCGACACCACACTGAACACCCACCTTTTGGTAGGGGGTTCCTCCCGCTCCCATCCAGCGCCAAGATCCCCCCCCCCAGCACCACAGTGGCCCCTTCCTGGTAT
>VZTV01017283.1:0-52786 GCA_013400875.1 Anhinga rufa | reverse complement strand
GGAGCGGAGCGCCGCACCGGGCGGGCCGGGGCCGGGGCCGCCCCTCACTAGAGGGCCCCCGTCTCCTGCGCAAGGCCCAGGCCCGGGCCCGCCTCCCCCGAGGGCCTGGCCGGGCCGGGGGCTCCGGCCGCCGCGCTGGGCTGGGGGCGAGCGGGGGAGCTTCTCCCCGGAGAAATTTAACGTTTCTTCCAACAGCGGGGAGCGGGGAACGGGCCTCGCCGGGGGGGTCTCCGCCCGCCGACACCCCCCGTGCGGGGCCGGACACCGGGCGCCGCCCAGCAGGCTGCGGGCTGGGGTCTGCCCGACCCTCCTTCCCTGCCCCTGCTCTTCAGTTAGCAAAGCGTTAGAGTCTGTGGCAGGGCCTGCGTGTGCTGCCGTAGCGAGCCTTTCCCCTGGGACTGAAGGGACCGAAGCACTGAACAGACATACATGGGTTTATTTCATTCCTTACACAGCTCCTTTCTCTGGGCCACAGTATTTCTAACACTTCAGTTCTGTTAAAGTTGCCACTGAAAGGTATTCAGGGGTTTTTTTTCCTGGCCCTGGCCAGAGCCAGTGTCTTCGGTGCGGCTGGCAGGAGGCTGGGGCCTGGGATGAAGCAGCCCCATGTCGGGGAATGCCATCATCTGCTGCTTTCCCAATCCAAGCTCCAGCTCCTTGGGGATGCTCATCTTGACTTCATTATGTGTCAATTAATTAACTCACACTGTTCGCTCTTTCCATTTCCCCCTCAAGAAGTCACTGAGGCTGAACAATCGACCGCAGACCGGCAGGCCTGCCTGCCCAGCAGCCCCCGCGGCTCGGCACTGCCCCTTCGCACGAATCATCGCCGTGCTAGATGGGGAGCTGCTGCACCTCCCGCTATTCCCCCCCCAAGTCCCGGCTCCACGGAAAATGGCCGCGGCTTGAAAGCTGAGTGAGCTGCACTGGCTGTGCCGGACTCAGCAGGAAAGCTACTGCTGATTTTCCACGGGGCCAGGATTTCAGCGCGGGAGCTTCACAAGAGAGGCATCGGATGGGGATGTGATGAGAACAGCAGGAAATGCCTCAGCCGGAGCTTTTCCAGTGCTGGGCTTGTGATTCACAGCAGCAGGCAGCGTTTCCGCCCCACAGCTCGCTCCTGGCGAGCAGCAGCCGCGGTTGCAGGCTTTGACGGCATCCACATTTCACTTTCCGGGCACAGCCAGTCCCTGGGTGGGCGAAGAGGGGACTGGTAGCTTCATTTGAAAGCCCCCTCCTGAGGCAGAATTTGAAATCGTGGGTCTTCCTCCAGAAACCTGATTGTAAATCCTATATCCCAGTGCTGCTAACATGCTTCCCCCACCTGCCTATGGACTCGGTGCAGGTGCTGGAGCATGTGGGTGTTTGGGATCGGTGACCGCGGGAGCAGGCAGTGCCTTGGTGGGGTGAGAGGCGGCAGGAATCGCACACAAGCTGTGCTGAGTGCTTACCAAGCTTTCGTTTTTCCATCTAGCTTGCTGCCATCCCTGTTCACCCACCATCTGCTGTCCACCCTCTCACCCATCACCACGTGCTCCGATCCAGCCATCAGCTTGTCCTCCTGTGGCCTCACCTCCGTGTCCATCCTTAATTTATTTTCCCTTCTCCATGTCATGCCGGCTGCCCCAGACCACACACAAGGGGTGACTTTTGGTGCCAAGACCCCCTTGGCCCGAGCAGCCCCTCCATGGGCATACGTAGATGCCTCCATGCGTCCCCTCACCATGGGACCCTCCTCGGCGCCAGGATCCCGCCATACCTGAGCCCACGGCCCCGGGGCTGGCTGCCGCTACATCAAAGCTGCCTTTCCAGTGCCCGCGGTGCCTCGCCGCGCCGGCCCGCACTGCCCGGCTCCCTGTTGGCTCCTTCCTCTGCTCCAGCGTCTCACTCGCTCTGTGGCTCGCTGATGATGAAAACCACTGGCCACATGAAAGCGGCTCCCCTAATGCGAGTTAGGGGCCTGCAAGCTATGTGGGAGGTAGCAGACAGCACAGCCCCGGCTGGGATGCAGCAGCCAAGTCATTAACAAGGTGATGAGGATTGCAGAGCCGGCTCATTAGTGCTGCAAGGCAAGTGCGTCACTTTGGCTGCCGGGCACACCGGTGCCGTCGTTGCTGGAGCCATGTTCCTTTGTGGGCTGCCAGATGCAAAGCCAGGAGCAGGAGCGATACTGTGAGAGCCGAGCAAAGCCTCTGGAGCAGCCAGCACCCTGGATGCTTTGCACGTGTTCGTGAGGATTTGTGCCCAGCTCTCACACCAACCCTCCTACCCGTGGAAACACAGGGGAAGCTGCACGTGGCTGTTTTCCTCTCTCTTTTACCCAGGAACGGGATCCGTGGGGCTGCGCATCTTGTGGAGAGCTGCTCCCCGCAGCAGCAGGGCTGGGGGTGATGTCCCAGGGGAGGTGGTGGCTGGAGCTACCCTGGCAGGGCGGGCGTGCTCAGAGCAGGTAGAGGGATGCATCAGCCGGGGTCACCTCCGTCACACAAACCACAGGCTCCCCTGACCTTCATACTTTCCCGCTGCCTCACTGCTCCCGGTGGATGCGCCCACTGTGGTGTCGTAATGAGCAGAAAAGGAAACAGATTTCCCAATCACCCGCCCCGCTGGCAGCCCGTGAGCCCTCCGTGCTGGGAACGGCAGCCGGCATGGCTGGGGCAACTGGCTCACCCCCGTGACGTGCGCGCTGGGTATGACATGGGGCCCAGCAGGAGAAGGCAGAGAGGGGTCGTGGATAATCCCTGGCTGACACTCAGGTGTTGCAGGCTGCTGCTGTTTGAGAGCATTGTCCCTCCCTCAGGATCAACTTGCTGTACTCCTTTCCAGTGGATGGGAAAGCCCATGTGCCTCATCTCGCCCGGGGCGAGCGGGGCCGGGTGCTGGAGGACGGCACCGCTGTGTTTCCTACCAGGCTGCCTGCACTGCTCTGTGCAGGCAGCACTTCCCAGCACACAGCTGGAGGGAAGGAAGGGATCGCCCACTGTAGAGCAGGGAGACCCAGCAGCACCAGGGCAGCCTCCTCCACGCTCCGCTCAACTGCGTGGGGCTTACTGGCACATAAGGAGCCACCTGAAGGTGAATGAAATCACCATGCCAAGGGACATCAGGTGGGACAGGGCTCCTGGAATGGGCTTCGCCCCTTGCTTTCATGGAGCTCCTGTCATTGCCTTGAGAGGGGAGGTAGTCTCTCCATGACAATTTGGCCTCCTCTTCATTTCCCCCAAATTCAATTCCAGGGGAAGATGACACCGAGGCAGGGGAAAGGGGGTTTTTCTGCAGGGAAGAAATTCAAACCACATGCGGGCGGACTTGCCGGCAGTAGCAGGAGGAGGGACTGGGGCTGCGAGAGAGCAGGCTCTCAGCAGCGAGGCCAAACATAAAGGCAATTAGCACTTCCAGGACTCCGAACGTGCTTGAGTGCTATGCTTCGAGCAGGCATAATCCCCATCAGAGGGAGGCTGCCAATAGGGTTTGAAAATAATTAGGAAGCCCAGAGCCCCAGTGCTTCCCAGAAAAGCCTGTTAGTTCTGCAGTAGAAACCTTGCTTGCAGGGAGCGCAACGCACAAACACAGTCGTGACTCATCAACTGGATGGAGCTAAACTCAATTTTTTGGAGGTCAATGCATTTGAGTCCTAATGAGCTTTACCCTCGGCGGGGCTCCTGCGGTCCCTTTGCCTGCCTTTATTCAGGGGATGCCCAGCACGCCTGAGAGTAATGGGGATGGTTTCACAGGATGTGTGTCATCCAGAGACACCAACACCTTCCTAAGGGTCAGCAGTGATGGGGAAACTGAGGCATAGAGTGCTTGAACCACCTGAGCCAGTGGCCCGCAGGGTCCCCCAACCCATTGTCCCTGGCCGGAGCCTGCATCCCACCAGCCCCATCCCTGCAGCCTGGGTGGACGCTGCTGTCCGCCCCCCCTGCTCTCAGGGGACCTCAGACGTGAATCTGAACGGCCCAGGACAGCCTTGGATGAACAAAACAAGACAATCAATCACCCTTGCTTCACTCCCACCCCAGTCTGCAGGCTGAGCCGGGTTGCATTGTGCAGAGTTGGAGGGACTCCACATCAAAGTGGGGACCAGCTGGCTGCCGGGCCGCCCCAGCGCCCAGACGGGCAGCGCCCTGCCCGCGAGCTGCCTGTCTGCGCTGCCTGCGCGGGCTCTGCCTCCACTCGCTGCCTGGGGCCAGGCAGCAAAGCTGGGATGCAAAACTGCTCCCTGCTTGGGGTGCGGTGGGGGATGCCCGAGGCCACATCGGCTGGAGGGAACATCAAAGGTGGGGATGCTGAGATGCTGCCCTGGGGCCGGGAGATACTGGCAGCATCCTGGGGCCGGCAACACCTTCCCTCCACAGGGGCGAGGAGGAGGAGGAGGCACCTCAGGCAGAGGAAGAGCTGGTCCCATCCCAAGCTCATCCCAGAGCACTTCAGAGGCTGCGCGAAGCCTGCGGAGCTGCAGGGACAGCACAGCCTGCTCCTGCGGTGCAGCTCCCGCTATCCTCACAAGACCCTTTCCTTTGCAGTTCCTTCCATGACACATGGCGGTCGCTTCCCCCGGGCTGCTGCCCCAGCGCTGCTGCAGACAGTACATTCATTTTTGGATGTCGTTTGCAGCTCCCCGGCGTTTCTCCCCATCCCAGGCACGCACGGATGGTATGAAGCAATGTTCTTGGGGAGTATCAGCTTCCCGGCGCAGTGCTGTTGGGTAAGCACTCGCCTTTCTTCTGAGGAGCTGGTGGCGAATATTCCCCGACGAAAGCAGCCTGATGAGCTGCCCAGTGGGGCTGGGGATGGCAAGGGGGGAGCTGGGGGTCTGGTCATGGTGGACTGGGCTGGGCCATGATGAGCTGGCAAGGTTAGCCATATGGGACAGGGGGGTCCGGATGAGGGAGAGTACCCAGATCCCCCTGGAGCAGTGCCTGTGTGTGGATGCAGCAGTGCAACAGCAATTTGGGTGCAAAACTGCAAATATCCCCCGTTTCCCCACTAGCAAAAGGGTCAGGGTGATTCTGCCCCACGACCCTCATCACAGGATGGAGCAGGGAGGACCTCATCTCTGTGTGCAGGGAGCTAGGCTGAGCCCCAACGCCTGCATCAACCGGCCCCACCATGCACAGCCCCCTGCTACACCCCAAAACAAGCCTGTGCCCTGCTCCAGCTGTGCTCCTGTGCTCGCTACAAGGCTGCCGCTGCCGCAGCATCACAGATGCAGCCAGGAAAGAGCCATCAGGGCACCCAGAGAGCAGCGACCTGCCAGTGGCACTGGCAGCCCTGAGACCCTGAGCACTGTTGGGGAGGGGATGGAGGCAGCAAAATCCCATCGCAGGGTGGGTTTTATCACCTGCGCTGAGGGTGGGGTGGTGTTGCAGCCTGTGCCACCAGCATTCACCCTCTCTGAGGGCATGAAGAGCTGTGTGTGCAGCACTGGGGGAGCACCTCCTGCCATTGCAGCCTGTGCCTGTGGTAGGTAAAAACTGACATTTTTTCCAGTTCACTAATTAAGGTACAGAATAAAAGTCACTAAAATGTGAGGCTGGGTGTTTAAAGGGAAAATTCTCCTCCAGGTGCCGGGTTTATTAAAAGAAGGGGAAAAAAACCAAGGGGGAGAGGCAGGGCCACAAGTTGGACAAAGAACATATGGGGAAGGAGATGCCTTTGCAGGGTTAGACAACGCCAGGTGTGTGTGGGGGAGCGGTGAGGACGGGGGCTGCAGCGAGCCCCCATGCCCCCATGCTGCCAAGACCCCAGGGTGCTGGGTGGCCCCTGGGAAGCCATGCCCTGAGCATCGCTGTGAGGCAGGAGATCCCCAGCTCACCCCGTGTGCCCAGAGCATCCTCCAGTGGGGCTGACGCCCTGGCAGGGCTGATCCACATCCTTTGAAGGTTTCCCCGTTAATTGGTACCAAACTGCTCCAAAGCGGGTACAATCCAGGCTACCAAAGTAGGACGTGCTCTCAGCACCGCTGCCGGAGCTGGAGCTGCCAGGACACAAGAAAAACACACTCAGCCAGGAGCCATGATTTGATGTGATGTGCTGGGCAGCAAAACCCCCCTGGCTCCTGCAAGCCACCCCCGGGGGAGCAGGGACCCCTGGTAGTGCTGGCCGGCCTGGCTGGGGGTGGCAGAGCCACGGTCCCTGGCCTCTGCGCTACCCACCTCCGCCGGGTGCCTGCACACAGGCGTGGCATTTGCACTTACACATGTAAAGCATTAGGATTTGTTTAGAAGCCCTTTATTGTCATATTTTGTTCTTTATTTCCTACAAATTAAATTTGCTGAGGGATATGTGCGGATTGTGAAATTATTTGGAGAATAGTTCCTCTGGGTTTTTTAATTTCCTTTGTATTAAATTTTTACAGTGTTTAAAAGACTATGAAAAATTTTAAATAAAAAAAGTAGGACAAAATCCCAGGGAGGAAAGAAGAGCCCGAGATGACCAGCCGCAGGCTGGCACTGGGATCAGCCGCTGCTACCTCCATTATCGCAGGTGTCGGGGACAGCCTGGCACAGATGCCCCCCTCCTGCTCCCCCTCTGTCCTGGCCCTGCCACGCACTGGGAACCGGGGCTGGGAGACACTCGGCCGGCTGCCCTGAAGCCGGTGCCGGAGCAGGACCTGCCACCCCACGAGGCCATCTGCTGAGGCTGTTCCCACCAGTCACGCAACCCAGCCTTTCCCTTCCCTTTCCGTCAGTGCTAGATCGGGGCAGGGATCCCCTGCACAAGGCCATGGGGCTCCACTGACCCCTCTGCCTGCATTTCCAACCCAGAGCAATTGTTTGGTGCAGACATGAAAGCCCGCACCTGGGCTACATGAAGCCATATCCTCCCTATCCCAAACAATTTCCAACACAATAATCTCCCCAATTACTCCCCTGAGCTGCAACTGCTGCAGAAAGCTAAGCTGCCTCCCGTGAAGGGCTCCACATCTTGGAAGCATTAGGGAATCCTTTCGCTGCCGGGGTGCATGGCATCGCAGTGATGGCCAGCCGGGAGCCACCTTCCCGCCCCTCTGTCCCCTGTGCTGGGTGTTTCCAGTTCATTAAAATCGCAGACACATTTTTCATCTCTTTATTTCTACCACTGTCATCATCATTGTTTCAGGCTGGTGCAAATTGGGAACTGGCCGTGCACTGACGCTGCTGCTCCGCTCCACCCAGCAGCTGCCCTCACCCCCTGGACGCACAGGAGGGCTGTGCTCTGGAGATGGGGATGGGGACCGGGATGACACTGTCCTCCTGCCACTGCTCCCCCGGGGGCTTTTGCACCCAGGTCCATGGCACTGCCCAGCACAGGACCCCTGGCACGCCACTTCCCATCTCTCCAGCATGGCTTCCCCTCCACAGCCTGCCTGTGGCACACACAGCTCGGTCAGGGGCAGGAGGAAAGACCTCTGGCTGTGGTGCTGGTGGGGAGGGTGCCGGGGCTGTGCTGGTGTCTGGCTTAGAGCCAGAGAGCCACAGCAGGAGTGCTGCTGCTGACCAGGGGCAGGGGGTAGCAGAGGTCCCAGTGTAATTGTAGAACCCCTCGGCATTCCTGAAGGGGCTCCGGGGGCTTGGAGGCACTGGGGACGGGGGCTGGAGGCAGCGGGAAACCCAAAATGGGGCAGCATCATCCCCAGGCTCGAGGGACTGGGGACAAGGACTCCCCTTCTGTATTCTCCGGTCCCCTGCAGTGCCAGGGCGCCTGTCCCTGGGCCTTGGGCTTGATGCAGCCGTTCTGCCCCCCGCGCTGGGATCAGCTGGAGTGGCTGATTTGTGCCTCTCCGGCACAGCGCAGCAGAGGGGAGGGAGCAGCTGGGCTCCTCCCAGCTCTATGGGTGCAAATGGGTGGCTGATGCGGAAAATAATTATGTGACATAACAAGGAAAAGGAAGAATTCATTGAATACATAACTTCAGTTGAGAGCGAGAAGATGCCAGGGCTGTGCAAAGTTGTCCAGTTGTCCAGTGCAGTAGGATGCTACTGGAGAACCAGCAGCACCATCCAGCTGGGAAGAATGTTTGAATAATCTGGGAACAGCACAGCCTTCCAGGGCTGCAGGGAGGCAGGGATGCAGCAATGTAGGGATGCAGGGATACAGGGATAGGGGGATGCAGGGACATTGGGATGCAGGGATGCAAGTCCTGACCTGATGGTCCCTCTAACCACCACATCCTTCTGCCCATGCAGACCCTCCCCGCAGCCTCAGGGTGCTGAGGCCTCCTCAGCAAAGTTCAGCTCAGCTCAGCTCCGCTCTGCTCTGCTCTTCTGGCCCTGCTGGGGAACTTGGCAAAATGAAGGGAGAGGATTGCCGAGCAGAGCAGAGCCCAGCTCTTGATCTGTCCTAGGGAAAGAGAGGCCACACCAAGAACTTTCTGCAATTCCTTCCCGAAGCCTTGGCTGAAAGCCGCTGCCTCTTTGCCGAGGCATTTAGACCCTGGCAGCGCTGGGGCTCAAGCCTCGGCCCAGCCATGCCGTCCTGTCCCTTCCCAGCACCTTGGTTTAGAGAGCTGAAGCCTTTGCCATGGCTCAGTCTCCCCATCCCGTGCACCTCTGCAGGTGTCCAGATGCGGAGCCACCCCTGCCAGGCACCTCCCAGCCCCTCTTTGTCACCGGAGACACAGCGTGGTGGCTTCTCCAGACCGAGGGACCGGTCAGCTGCGCGCTGGCAAATTCCTTTCTCATGAACAGGAAATAAGAGTTCTCCTCTTCTTTTCTTTTTTTTTTCAGGAAAAAAATATGTAAAAAAAATCAAATAAAATCCTATTTGTTTGTGGTCTCAGTGGTCTGCAGTTGTTTGGCTGAGTCTGGAACTCGATGCAATGCTGTTGGGATGGCTACAGACTGTGCACACCCCAAACCCGCTGCAAACCTGGGGGCACCCAGTACTGCAATCAGCTGCATGAGCCAGGGTTTGTCCCCACGTGGGGACAGATGAGCATCCCCATGTCTCCACTGAAACTGGGAGCGGTGGAGCTGGAGCGGATTTAGCTCACGGAGCGGCTGCTAGCCCCTCTCTGGCCGGGCTGGCTGGGAGAGGCTCGGGGAGAGGAGGGAGGTGCGGTGGGTGTCTGCTGGGAGCTCAGGGTTTGCTGTGTGGTCTTCCAGGGGGGGCTCAAATTAGCAAACCGGCATTGTTAAAGAGCTGAAAACATCAGTAACTTCTAATTATCTCCTTTCCCCATGGGAGGAGGCATTTTGCACCCAGGGGAGGCCATGCCACACATCACTCTTTCATCGCAATATTACGGTATTTTCCCCAAACGCTGATTGGAACCAGCCGAGCTCCCGCAACACAGCCCTGATCCTGGCCCTCAGTGGGCAAGCACCACCATGCCAGGACCTTGGAGACCCCCACCCGCAGGGAGCACCACCACAACCCTCGTGGGACCCCTGTTCTTGGGGAGGTCTGAAAAAGCCAAACCAAAGCAGAGTCCTGGGCATGGCCCAGTGTAGAAGCATCCCTCGTCCTGCAAAGAGGTGACATGGGTTTAGTCCCCGTCCCCGAGGGGCTGTGCCTGCTCTGAGCAGCACTGGGTTCCTTGAGAGCAGGTTCACCCTCTGCATCCTGGAGTATCCCATGGCAGGAAGCCCCCTCTACCCAAAGGAAGGTGCTGGAGCTTCACTGCCATGATGGGTGGCTGGCTCTGCGCTGTTGGACAAACAGCCAGGGAAGAGCAAGGATGGATGGAGCGGTCGAGACGAAGGTACCGGGTCACAGCATCCCTCCCTGCCACAGTCCCCTCTGAGCCAAGACAGAGCTGTTCTCCCAGTGGGGAGCTGTAAATACTCGAGCCATGGGGAGGAGAGGTGGTATGCTGAGAGCGCCCAGAGTGCGTGCGGTGTGGGGAGGAGGCTCAGGATATTTGGAAATTTACTTTTTCTGCTTTCACAGTGCGGCACACATTTTTCCTTCATTTAATCTTTTTTGCTCAAATTCCCAAGTGAAGGATTCTTTCCATAAGCCAGAGCCTGCCACAGCGCCTCTGTGCCCGGCTGTGGGCACTGGGGACTGGCCGGGGACCATGCTCCTGCATCCCTCCTCCAGCTGCAGCAGCACTGATGCTCAGGGGCCAGCACGAGGGTCAGGGCAGCCTGGGCCCTGCTGGCACCCTCCCTGGCAGTGCTTTGGCTCTGCTTGCCTACCCCGACCCCCTTTTCCTCCTGCTCCTGCGGTTCAGCACTTCTTGGGATGATGGCAAAGCTGAACCTCCTCTGTGTGCTTCGAGAGGGGAGCTGCCCGCAACCCAACAGCGATTCAAAAAGCTCAGACTTTGTCTTTATTCCAGCTCCTGAAAATTGAATTTGTTAGCGGCATAAACAGGATATAAAAAGCTGAAAAAAAAAGAAAAAGGAGAGGGGAACATTTTTCTCCATGGCTTTGCCTGCAATGGAGGAAGTGACCTGTGGGGACCACATCCCCTGGCACTCCTGTGCTTTAGTAAAACTCCTCTCCTAATGGCAAACAGACCCCAGGGACCGGCGCCGTCCAGCATCCCAGGACGGCTCCTGACCCTTGGGGTTTTTTTAACACAAAGGTCTGCCCTTCACAATTTCTGCTCTTTCCTTCTTTTTTTTCTTTTTTCATGGTGTTCTCCAAAATTCACGTTGGTTTATGGTGCTCTTTGACGTCAGCCACAAACAGGGCTGCCAGGTGGTAATAATTTTCCTGAATGTCGGCTAAATACAATTATCACTCTATTTTCACTTCAGAAATATTAAAATTTGTGTCCCTCCTGTTATTAATTCTGAGAAAAGCCTTTATAAGTCACTGTGACACATGGCCACTGGCCCCTCAGTGGTGACCAGCTCCCATCCCCATGTCCCTGGGGTGCTGGCAGCCACTGTGAGGCTGGTGACCATGGTCTGGGTGGCCTCAGCTGTGCCACGTCCCCAGGCTGTGCTGGAGGGAGGGCATGGGACACAGTGCCCGGCGGACATGGGGACCAGGGCCAGGAGCTGGGATGTCACTGGGGTGAGGATGGAGCCTGAGGCTGGAAGGGCAAGGAGGGACCTGTGTCCCCATGGGAGACCCAAAGCCCTGGTTCCTCCTCTGTGTCGTGGTTTAGCCCCAGTCAGCAACCAAGCCCCACGCAGCCGCTCGCTCACTCCCCCCTGGTGGGATGGGGAGAGAATCAGAAGAGTAAAAGTGAGGAAACTCATGGGTTGAGATAAAGACAGTTTAAGAGGGAAAGAAAGAGCCGCGCATGCAAGCAAAGCAAAACAAGGAATTCATTCACTGCTTCCCATGGGCAGGCAGGTGTTCGGCCATCTCCAGGAAAGCAGGGCTCCATCACGCGTAACGGTGACTTGGGAAGACAAACGCCATCACTCCCAATGTCCCCCACTTCCTTCTTCTTTCCCCAGCTTTATATACTGAACATGACACCATCATATGGTGTGGGATATCCCTTTGGTCAGTTGGGGTCAGCTGTCCCGGCTGTGTCCCCTCCCAGCTTCCCGTGCCCCCGGCAGAGCATGGGGAGCTGAAAAAGTCCTTGACTAGTGTAAGCGCTACTTAACAACAACTAAAATATCTCCGCATTATCACCACTGCTTCAGCACAAATCCAAAACACAGCCCCATAGTAGCTACTACAAAGAAAATTAACTCTATCCCAGCTGAAACCAGGACACTGTGGATGGGGCAGGATGCGTCGAGGACATGCAGGGTGGCTCTGCTGACAATGATGAGGCCAACGGCTGGGGCTGCATTTACGGCGATGGCAGAGCAGGCATGTGTCCGCTTCTTCACTCAGCTGCATGAAATCAAGCCTTTCCCAGACTCTGAGTGTGGCTGAGAGCAGGGGCAGCTCTCAGCCCTACAGCCCAGCCGCTGCCCCACAGCTTTCTGAGCCTGGGGACGTTCGCCTGGGTATTTTCCATCCCTGTGCCAATGCAGCAGGGTCCATCAGAGGACTAACTTCTAGACAGCCCTTAGGGCATTCTGTTCTTCTGGCTTGCTGTCCAAAGCATGAGCACATTTGAGCAGTTTTGGCCAGGGCAGGCAGAGGCAGAGGAGCCATCGGCTTCAGTCACAGTACAAATCAGATCCTGCTGCCAGCAGGTCCATGAGAGTCAGGTTTGCTGTTAAGGGTCCAATTTCAGCTGCAGCCAGCAGGACCCGTGGCAGCGACCAGATCTGACACAGGGAGGTTGGATTTTAAGCAAAATGGCTTAAAACTAAGCTCTGATGTGGAGACGTACCATCACAGCCTTTGGCAGCCAAGTCCCAGCTGGGCAGCCAGGCAATGCTAACACTGACACTGGGCTCTCAGCCCCAGCATGTGCTGGGATGCAGGTATAGCCACACACCCGGCATTTGCCTTCCCTGTGGACACCCAGACAGGCACCCTGCTTGCCCTCGGCTGTCCAGGCACACCGCCAGCCTCTGCACTGCATCCTCTCACTGGTGGCATATGCACCAGGAGCCGCGGCTACAGCAGGACACATGCAGGACCATCCCGGTGAGGGCAAGCGATGGCCATGGGTGCTGGAGCCATGAGCATGGCAGTTGCCTCCGCAGCCCTCCCTGGGCTCTGCAGCTGCCAGGGGGAATTTCCCCATCCAGGACCAGGAGCCTGCCCAAAGCCTTTGTCTTCTGCTGAATTCCAGCTGGTGAGAGTCATCCACTGGAGTCAGAGGATTTACCCTTCTGGGGAATTATGTGCAAGAGGGAACCATGTAGTCACATTAAAATTATTTGAAAAAGGAGGGGACTTCTGAGTGCTGTCTCACGTGGAGCCAGGAACATCCATCTGACTGATGCTTCCATCTGTCTTTCTCAATAGTTTCCTTAAATAGTACAAATATTAAAAGAAATTAAATTGGAATTTGGCATAAATGATCCTTGGGAGAATAGAAGAAGGCCAGCTACTAAAATACCACTGGCTTGCTCCCTTCCAGTAACAAACACATGATTTTCACTGCTAGGAAAGCCAGAGGCAGCTGGTGCCCGGCAGAGAGGAGGATGCTCCGTGGCTGCCGATGCTTTGGCTTTGCTGGGCGAGTGGTGCCAGCTGTGTCCCAGGCGAGGGGCACTGGGCATGGCAGCAGCACCTGTCTGCCCTGGGGAATCCTGGCTCCCTGGCAGCAAAATAATCTGCAGAAATGCTGCAATTTCAGGTTTCCAGCTTCTCCAAAAGCCTGGTCCCACTGCTTCAAGCCCCATATTCCCAATCCTGTACTGTGCAGCTCATGTCCCTGCCTTTTCTTGGAGAAAGCTTCCCTGAGCCCCCACCACACACAGCCCAGGGCGGGGAACTGCTGCAATGGCAGGAAGAGATTTCTGAGCAATTTTTACACCATGTCTCGGTCCCCTGAAGACCTTCCCTACCTATTGCTTTTAGTTTCACCTCCCTTCAGCTCTCCCCAGGACACCCGTGGTGCTGCAGACAGGAAGTTGGGTTTATGGTCCGGCTCACCATGGGAGACTTCTTGCCATTGTGTTTGCTCTTATTTTGTCCATCCAGCTCAGCTGCTCCTCAGCAGACAAGTAGAGATGGCAGAGTTTCAGTGGCACATGTGGGATAGGGATTGATGATAGCTGCGAGGATGGCACTCAGTACGAACCCTTGCCCATAGGGATGCTGGGATACTGGGGGGCTTTCTGCAGAGACGCTGCCCCAGTGCCCACCCGGTGCTGCGGAAGAGTTGAATAAAGCCTTCAACACCCCCAACCTTCATGTCCATCTCCTTCTTTCACCTTCTCTGGTGAATACCAAGGTCTCAGTGCGATGGTTCACACAGCAAGCAAGCGCATCTTCCCTCCTCCCAGGGCTCACCCCATTCCACCATCTCCCATCTCATGGATACCTGCAAGTGCTGCCCAAACACCACCTCTCCCAGAGAAATCCCGGCTCAGCCATAACCACTGGCCCCGTCGCAGCAGATGAGTCCCAGCACCAGGGTGATGCCCTTCCCGCAGCCCGTTGGTGAGCCCGTCAGTGCCAGCCGGCGCCGAGCCCATCCTGCGCAAGCCACCGTGGTGTTTTCTCCGCTCTGACAGCTGTACGGAAATTGGAAGGCGATGCTGACATGTGTCAACAATAACCAGCGAACAAGCGCCGACGGCGGCGCCTGTCCCCACCACCTAGAGGAGGCTGGCCACTCTCGGCTGAAATCACGACAAATTGCGGCTGGGAAGCAGGAGTATTGTTTTAATTATTTCCATTATATAAAGTCAAGCCATTTAATATATTCTGCCTCAAAGGGGCTCAACTAAAGAGATAAAATAAACACTGGAAATCTGCTCCGCTGGCACAGACCAGGAATTCGGTTTCAACACCAAACCTTCCCTCCCACCTCGCCACTCGCCTTCCCTTTCCTCCTCCCGGCTCCCTCTCCTCCTCCCGCTGCCCCTCGGCCTTCAGCGCTGCTCAACACCAATTCCGTCTTTGGGATTTGCTTCTGTTTTGGCAGCCAGAGCGCTCGGAGGCTGCGCAGCCACACCGGTGTCCGGGGCCGGAGCCGAGCTGGAGGAGCTGTGCTGGTGGGAGGGGAGCGGTAGCTCCAGTGCTCTCTCTGCGATAAAGGATTTGATTTAAGGCAAACCTTAAACTTCTTGGGGTGCTGCATCCCCCTGAGAGCAGCGGGACCAGTGGGTGGCACAGACCCAGGACCAGCTGGAGCCTGGCAGGAGGAGGAGGAGGAGAGCAAGCATGCCACAAGTGTGCTGCAATGCTGCTCGGCGTGCTTGGCTGATGCCAGTGCTGAAGTCAGCCACCTTCACACCATCCTCCCTGCCTGAGAGAGCCGATGGCATCCCAGCACCAAGGGGCCTCACTGGCTCTGCATGCCGGTGTAGGAGGCGGTGAAAGGGGCTGCCAGGCAGGCTGGAGCTGCCTCCCACTGCACAGAGCCCAGATGCTCCCACCAGCTCCAGCCAAGCAGGAGCTGCTTCCCATTATGGCTCCCCACAGCACCAGCCTCACCGGAGCTCTCCTCCCTTGCAGGGCTTTGCTGGCCCAGGTGTTCCCAATATGCCAGTGCAGGGAGGAGTGCCCAGCCGCATCAGGCTCCTTCATGGGCAGTAAATCTGCAGTTTGGCCTTTCCCAGTGGGTTTCCCTGTGCATCTGCTGAGGTCCGAGCTCTACCTCCCCCAGAGCAGGGGTCACGGGCAGTGCCACCGCTGGGGACCTGGGTGACGGAGGCTGCCATGCCAGGGGATGCCTGGTAAGGGCCGTGGTGTGGCCTTAGGTGGAGCCGGCATTTCATAAGCACAGGGGAAAGGGCCTCTGCAGAGCTGGCGCGGGGAGCGGCTGTGACTTTCCATTCCTGTGGGAAGTGGGCTGCCACCGTCCAAGCATCTGGGCTTGTTATGATGGGAGAGGAATGCCAAATATTTTTCTTCCTTATCCACTACCATCCGCTCAAACCCTCCCCTGATCAAACCCACATTCATTGCCTGGGATGCACGAGGGCCCCTGCTCTGCAGAAGATATCCCTCCTGGTGGCTGCTCCAGCCCTCGTGGCTGTGGAAAGCTCATTGCACCTGGGGATAAAACCCTGCCTTGGTCCAGGGGCTCCCTCCGTCCTGCCGCCCCTTGCTGTCTCCTTCCCCCCACTGCCAGCCAGCTCCAACCATTTCATTTTCACTTGTGCTTGCATCCCTGTGCCAGTATTCCTTGTGCCAGCATCCCTGGCTGACCTGTGGCCCCAGCAGGACCACGCTATCCCCTCCAGAGCCCTGGGCACCCCAAAAATGGCCCTGGGGTGGTGCCCTGGGTGCATGCCCTGGGGCGCCAGCCATGTTGGGAAGCAGGCGGTGCTGTCTTGGAGGGCCACCAAGATTTTTCCAAAGATGAAAGTGTGCTCAAGTGTCAAACAAACTTTCCAAATTATCTTCCTGGACACTTTCTCCCTTTGGAAGACGGAGGAGGAACATTTCATTCCCTCTGCGCTGGCGTGGAGTGGGGCTGCGTGAGGGAGCCGGGAGCTGCCAGTGGCGCCCGCAGGATCAGCCTTGCTTCTCCCCGGCATCACCCATGAGTCACCATGGTTGCCGCCCCGGCACCACCAGCCGGGTTCCCTGCCCCCTGCAGCCCCCCCCCAAATGCTTCCAGGCACAACAGAGGGGTAACAGGCTCCTGATTAATCAGCAGACAGCGCATCACCCCTTTTGACTGCAGTTTTCAGAGGAGTAGTCACAAATAGCCAAATTAAGGTGAATGGGAGGATTTCCCTGCTCCTCCGGGGGCCAGCGCCCACTGGCAGGGACCTGGGACTGGCAGCTCTGCTGGCCTTGGCAAAGCCTGCACACTATTGCACAGCCCAGTGATGAGCTGAGCAAATTGCCACGTGCCATCCCTGAGGACACAGTGCTAATGAGAGCCACCTAATTAGTGTGCTCCTCCTGCGAGGGGTTCACCCTGGCAGGGCTCACTCTGACACCCACTCACTCATGCCAGCAGCCAGAGAGCATGACCGGGGACAAAGCGCTTCCCTGGCCCTTGCACAGCATTTTCCTTCCAGGTCCGGACAATGAAAATTCCAATCAGTTCCTGGGGAGCTGGGCTGGCCCCACCACGGGTCAAGATGCTGCCGTGAGCCCTGCCAGGGTGCCAGCACAGCTAGACACCCGCAGCCATGGCCATCCATCACCATCAGCACCCGTGAGCACTGGTGCAGCTGCCTGCAGCTGTGCTTCAGAGATACAGAGATTCAGTATCTCCGCTGTCATTCCCATATCCATATTTTTCTCAGCTCCTGTGCTGAGATGGTGCCACCACGCCCATGCCCACACGGGCCCCCCCAGCCCATGCAGATCCGTGATGGGGACGCCATGTTGCAGGCTTGGTTGTTTATGGAAAATAAGGCTGAGCCAGATGTTGAAAATCTGCATTTTATGGGTAATTTTTCAATTTATTTCATATTGACATTAGAAAAAAAAACTGAAGCAATCCCAACTGTTATTACTCCTGGTTTCCTATGGCGAGGCCCAAGGGGTCTGAAACAGCTCCTTTGTTGTCTGAATCATTAACTCTTTGGGAATGAAACACCATGGTGCCGGATGGGAGCAGCAGGAAGAGACGTTCAGGGAGGCTGGGAGAGAGAAGGGGGGGCAGAGGGAGAAATTCATGGGGGTAGAGAGGAGCGTAACACCAATGTGCTTTCCCTGCACATGGTCAGATGCCCCAGGGCACTGATGGACACATCCACTGCAGCCCTGTGGGTGGCCCTCCCCAGTGCAATGAGTTTGCTGGTGCTCAGCAGTCCCTTAACCCATTTGTCCCTCTCAGGTAAAGCAGACCCAGAGTATCCCAGGTGGGAATGCAGCCCAGCCAAATCCCAGTGAAATCAGTGCACCCTGCAAGAGTGAAGCAGACAGAAACTCTTCCTTGGTCAACTGGAAGCCATCAGGACTAGGTCCGCTGAGGTCCAAGCCCAAACTTCTCCGTGGAGCGAGAGGGGACACAGCGTGCTGGCAGAGCCACCTGAGCACAGCTCAAGAATTGCTGGATTTTTCCCCAAAAGATGAGAGCGAATTCTTGGCCCTTTTATTCCCCTGTGCCCTGCAGCTGGCTGGGGTATGGGATGGGCGGATGGATCAGCATCTGTCCCAGGGGTGCTTAGGGAGCAGGGGGCCCTGTGTGCCCAAGAAGCCCCCTCTGTGCCCTCTCCAGGGGGAGGAGAGGGTCATAATGTGCTGGTTTGCACTTGCTGATGCTGGGGGTGGGTGTGCTGCTGAGGGTTGTTGTCGGGGCTCTCACTGGTGGCCAGTAGCCCTGGACAGGGAGGTCACCAGGCTGCTCCAGGGCATGGCTCCTGGCATGGGGCCAGCATGTACCAGTACGATGGGGTGAGCACATGAAGCTCCCGGGATGGGCACCCGCATCGCTGGCACCCATGGCTCACCTGCAGGGACCTGGTGAGTGAGGTTTCGCAGCTGAGCCCCTTCCCCCTCCTGTCCTACACCCCCCTCCGGGCACACCAAGAGCCCCCGGGGTGAACTTTGGGGAGCACTGCATGGGGCAAGGGGTGTGGGTGGCTGCGTGGGAGCCGGGAACAGCTCAGTGCAGCTCAGCTTAGCGTGGCATGGCTTGGCTTGACACAGCTCGGCTTGGCTCAGTGCAGCTCAGCTCAGCTCAGCACAGCTTGGCTCAGATTGGCACAGCTCAGCTGGGCTCAGCTCAGCTCAGCGCAGCACAGCTCGGCTCAGCTCAGCTCGGCTCAGCACAGCTCCTGTAGCTCAGAGGGAGGTGAGTTATGAGGCGCTCGGAAAATCAGAGTCAGCTGCAATCCTGGGGACAGCAAGGGCAGATCCGCAGCCGCTGCCGGAGCTGCCGGAGACCCACCACGGCTCCCAGCCAGCCGGCCTGCCCGGGGGCTCAGCCCTGCCCGGGGGCTGCCGCCAGCCCCCCCAGGCCTGGTGGGGCTACTGGGGCTGGGATCAGGGGGCTGAGCCCCGGGGGGGGCTGGCGCAGGCAGCGTCACCCGCCTAGCTCCACCTCCCCCCAAATGGCAGGGGGCTTCGCCGTGACCCCGGCGCTGGGATGGCAGCGGGACAGTCGGACCGCGGCGGGACAGCGGGACGGTTCCCAGCTGAGGTGGCGGCTGGAGTGCTCTGGCGGGGGGGACTCCAGCCAATTTGTTTGCGAGTTGCTTTGTTGCTGCTGGGGGATTTTTTTTTTTATTATTATTATTTTGAAGGGGGGGGTGAGGAGAGGGGGCTGGCACTGGCTATAAAGGCAGAGCTCCCTGGAGCAGCCAGCACTTCCCCGACACCATGAGCGCTCCCCTGGCCTGACAGCCCCTGCCTCCCCGGGGCTCACCGGCTCATGCCACCTTAAAGCGTGGCTGTGTGCCTGCAGCAGCCCGGGGTGGGATGGTGTGAGCCCAGAGCCGCTCTCCTCCCTCCCACCGCCCCTTGGCTGGCTGGCTCTGGCAGGAGACGAGCCCACCAGCCGCTTGGATGATTTGATTTCTTCCCTGCCCGAAATTACTCCTGCCCAGATGCTGTGGATAATATTCATGTTGCTGTTATTCATCAGCTCCATGGAAATGCTCACGCAGAACCGATGGAAGAAGCAAGGTACGGTGCGCGCGGCCGGCTTGTCCCGCTCAGGTACCATGGGGCAGCTCTGTGACGTGGGGTTGCTGGCCCCCACCTCCCCTGCCAGTGCCAGAGCTGCCTGCGCGGAGTGGGCACGAGGTGTGAAACAGGACTGATCTACACCCAGGGCTGGAAGGAGCCAGGAACCAGCATCCTCCTCACCTGGTCCCTCGGGCCCTGTTGGAGGCCAGCTGTGTTCCCCTCTTGGTGCATGACACGGGGCTGGCTCAGGGTAGGTGCGTGAAGAAGGCAATGGCATTTGTCTTTATAATGCATTAAGTGTGGGGGCAGTAAAACCTCCTGGAAGGATACTTGGAGCCACTGCAGGCACTGACTGCCCCCCTGCCCCGTCTTTCCCTGAGCAGAGGCACCAGCCGAGCTGCTGCTTGGTGCCAGGGCACAGGGCAGAGCTTGCGCTGGGGCTCTGACGAGGTATGTGCACCCCTCCATTGGGCACCGGCTCGTGTTCCCCTGCCAGGCAGTGCCACACAGTGCCACCCGGCCGTGGGGAGCGGGGTCAGGGCTGACACTTGGCTCTGCACTGGGAGCAGGTCAGTTTTGGAACTGGTGTGTGCCAGTGTAGGGACAAGATCTGGCAGGACCAGGGCTCTCAGGGGTCAGGGCTGGAGCCGGGACAGCTTTCCTTGCAGCTGTTGCATGTTAAAGATGTGCCGAGTCAGTGGGTGCATGTGATTATGCGGGTGGCCAGGCTGGCAGCCTAAATGCCTCTGCCTGGAAACAGCCTGGCACCAAGAGGGGTTTGGGGTGCCACGGGGCCAGTACTCTGGCTGCCGATGCTTGATGCCAAGCAGCCTGATGCTATGGGATGCAAAGGGGCCTCAGGTCCTGGCAGCACCCAGGGGTTTGGTCTCAGCTCCCTGCATTGAACGCATGTTGTCTGTCCCTGTATAACCAGTCCAGAAGGGCCAGCGAGGTCTCCAGGGGCTGGAAGCTGAGGATGCTGCAGCACCCCACAGTCGCCCCACTGCCACTGGGAGCTGCCTGCAGCCATGCCCTGCTGCCGTGGAGAGATGGTCTGGGCAGCCCAGTGCCCAGAAGCCTCCTGGTGCCCACAGAGCCCACAGCAGCAGAGCTGGGCTTGGGGCTGGCAGCGATGGGTGATGCCACATTGATGTCCAGCACAGCCCAGGCATGGAGCCCCCACCTGGGCACCCTGGTGTCTTGTGTGCCCTCCGTCTCAGCTCAGCCCTGCACTCCAGGTCTGCAGTCACTGCCAGGCAGGGGGAAGGCGAACCCACCAGGTGTCCCTAATTTCCCTGGTCCCATAGTTTTGGTGTGAGCCACATCCCGTTGTGCAGCACAGCCCTCCGCCAACTTTGCAGCAGCTCCCCGGCATCGCTCCCAGCAGCAGAGGCGCGTGCCGGCAGCCCTGCCGTGCCGGCAGCCCCACGGGGCGGAGGAGTGGGACCCAGCCAGCTGAGCTTTCCCCAGCTCTGCACCATGGGGCTATTTTTAAAGCCAGTGACGGGAACAAGGACCCGGAGCTTGCGCAGGGCTCCCCACCTTCCCTGCCCCAGATGGGGGTTGGAGGGAGAGCGGCAAAAAAAAAAATCATCAAAAAGAATTAGAAAAGGGAAAGAGGCTCGTAAATCCCCGGGTCTCCAGGGAAGTTGCTCCAGCTGCAGCCAGGAACACAAATGTTGTCAGTGTTTGGTAAATATGTAACGGAGACCATAACAACTTAATGGATCCAAGGTGCTTCGTTAGCGCGCTCCCAGCAGATGCAGTCCTAACAAAGCCTCCCAGCCGCGCCGCACCACGCTGCCATCCAAACCCCTGTGCCATGGCGAGGGGACCGGGACGAGCCAGACTGGGGACAGCTACATGGCACCGCTACACCAGGGACCGGCTTGCACCAGGGAAAGTTGTGCTGGGGACCAGCACACAGGGCTGCAGGCATTGTCTGCCAGCACCTCACCCGGCTTCCCCAGCACTGACCTCTGCTTTCCACCAGCCCCTCTGCTCTGGCCACCACAGCCGTGGGTCCCTTCTGCTGTCAGCTCCTGGGGCTCAGAGAGGATCAGTGCCAGGGATCGCTCCCGGGGCTGAAACCTGTGACCATGCTGGGCAGCACCCAGTGCAGCAGCTCGTTTGGCTTGCCCTCACCCGCTTGGCTCTGCGGAGACTGGAGCTGCTCCGGGGCAGCACCTGCCAGGGCTTGGACCTGGGGGTCCACATCAGCCCCGGCCTGTCCCAACGGCAGGCGCTGGGCTCTGCCCTCTCCAGGGCAGCCACCTCCTTAGCGCTTCGCAAAAAAACATCTTAATGCTCTAAGATCTTCTGGCAGATGGAGCCCGGGGCCTGAGCATGCAGTGACGACGCTGCTGGCACTGTCACCGCTGCACATGAGCCTTTGCTCAGGAGCGTCTGGTGGAGCCCACAGTGCCAGAGCTGAGCAAATGCTTCCCAGCACAGCAGAGGCATCAACCACCTGCACGCAGGAGCTTGGTGGCCCCTTACAGAGATGCCCAGCCAGCCAGGGAGTGCAAAAGACACCGGGCACAGGTAGCTCCCAGTGCTCAGGCCTCAGCTACCCAGCTCTCAAAGTGCCCCTGTGCTAGGAGCACCTCTCCAGGCTGCATTTCTCTGGGTGCAGGGAGCTGGCCTGGGGAGGAGCAGCAGTCAGCAGGGTCTCTGTGGGCCCCACCGGGGGCTGCAGGCTGATGGGGGCTGGCACCCTGTCCTTGTCCCTGGGATCAGAGCCCACCTTGGGGCTGGCCACCATCACCCTGGTCCAAAGCACTGCATAAGCAGCCAGCGAGGCATGAAGCCTCTTGAGCAACTAGGCAGATCCTTATCTCGGCTCCTCTTGAGCTTTTCCAAAATGCTCCTTGTCCCCTGACACTTAACAGGCATCAACGCATTAATCCAGGTCAGAGCGTATTTCTACACGCTGACCAAGTCGTTGCTTAGCTCATGTTTGGATGCTTCCCACGGGATGTGCACGGCTGGCGTTGGGACAGGGCTCAGGCTGGCACCCTTGGGCAGAGCTGGGTGTGGGGCAAACCCTCAGCCCTGGACCTTGGGGTGATGGAGGCAATGATGTCTAAGCTGAGTGCAGCAGGGAGCAATGGCTCTGCACATCCCCAATCTGCCAGCCCGGAGAGAGGTGGGGATCTGGGGATTGGAGGGAGGTGGGGAGGCGTCTACAGGGAGATGGGACAGGGCTGTCACCCCCACAGGTTGGAGAGGGGCTGCCACAGGGCCATGACCCTCCCCAGAGCCTTGGCTGTGCCGTGCATGTGTACCGCAGCCATGCTGGAGCCCCTCTCTATTGTTTGTCCCCACAGCGAGTGCCGGCCTGCTGGAGAACTGCACGGGCTGTGTGCTGTGCTCAGAGGACAACGGCTGCATCACCTGCCACCAGCGGCTCTTTCTGCTCATCTGGAGGGACGGCATCCGCCAGTATGGGATGTGCGTCCACACCTGCCCCCCTGGCTACTTTGGTGTGCGGGGTCTGGAGGTCAACAGATGCACAAGTACGTCCCGTGCCAGCCGGGGCCCCCCTGCTCCTCCCAGTGCCCCAGCCTCCCCTTGCCACCCTGCGGGTCCCAGCACCGTGGGAAGGGCGACGGCTGCATTTCCCGCAGCATCCCCAGTGGCACGGAGCCAGTGGCAGCAGTGAGAGCTGGGGGCAGCCAGGCTGTGGGGCTTCCTCCCCTTTTCCCCTGCCCAGAGCTGCAGCCTGGACCCCGCAGATTTGCAAAGGGCTTTGTGTCCCCAGTGGGTACCGGGGCTGCTGGCCCTCAGGCTCACCCAGCTGACCAGCCCTCCTTCCTGGCAGAGTGCAGATCACCCAGCTGCGAGAGCTGCTTCAGTAGAGACTTCTGCATGAAGTGCAAAGACAAGTTTTACTTGCACAAGGGCCAGTGCTTTCGGCAGTGCCCACCCAGCACCGCAGCACAGCTCGACACCCGCGAGTGCCAAGGTAAGCAGCACCTGATGCCCCTGGTCCCTGGGGACATGCCTGGTGCTGCATGGTCACCGTCCCCCCCCTGCACCCCTGTCCCCCACAGAGACATGTGAGCTGGGGCCCTGGAGCCAGTGGAGCACCTGCACCCACGAGGGCCGGACCTGCGGCTGCAAGTGGGGTGTGGAGACGCGGGTCCGGGAGGTGCTGGGGGCTGCCCGGGAAGAGGGGGCCGCCTGCCCTGAGCTGCTGGAGACAAGGAAGTGCCGCATGAGGAAGCACTGCCCAGGAGGTGAGCACCACACCGCCTGCCATCCCCCGGCCCTGCGGGTGGCTTCATGCCCCTCCAAAGTGATCCCCAAGGAGTTCTGTGGGACTGGGGTGGTGGCAGCAGCCCAGCAGTGGCTGGCGAGCCTGGCTGTCATCTCCCAAGCATTTTGAGGCTGGTGGCTGTAACCGTGCAGTTCTGGAAAAAGCCACTGTCTCAGGCACATGTGCTGAGCAGCTCCGGCGCTGGCGCTGGTGCTGGCTGCGGGGCTGGCGGGGACCCCTGCGGGCAGTGTGCGAGGCTGGCTGCTCCCACCCGGCAGCCCCTGGGACTGCCTGGGATGGGCCGGCATCCCCTTCCACTGCCCAGCTGGGACAGGCGCTGGCGTGAGCCACCGCAGCAGGATGAGGCTGCCGAGCTCCGGCTCCCGTCCTGCCGTGCTTGCAAAGGGAAAGGCATGGCCAGGCTTTGTGCCTCCCAGTTGTAAATAACAAGGGTTGAGACCCGCGGGGGAGATTCCTGCAAAAACCTGCAAGCCCCCAAAATGCCATCAGTGCTCATGGAGCTGGAGGGCATCACCCAGAGGACTTCTGACTGCTAAAGCTTTGGGAGACACTCTCAGGGCAGGGTCCTTCTCCATGGCTTGCCTGGTCAGATGTTTGTCTCTGCTCCTGCGCCTCCTCCCACCGTGGCAGCACTGTGTTCCCTGGACTGGGGGCTCCCTGGCATGGGGCTCCCCGCATCTTCTCGCAGCACCCAGACCTGGCACAGGGTCTGGCTGGGTGGTGTGGGTGCAGACGCGTGGCTGGCAATAGGAACCAGGAGGTGGCTGATGTCATTTTTGGATGCAATCAGCTGGACCAAATCTGTTCTAATAAATCTCCACTTAATAAGTGGCAGAAAGGGGGATTGCATGAGATACTGATCTGTAGGGCCTGAGCCGCTGGCCCCAGCAGTGCAGAGGTTTGCAGTTCGGAGCTGCAAGCTCACTGTGTGCCATGGGACGTGCTGGCCGGCACCGCCAGCATGGCGGGGGCTGAAGGCGGCGCAGGAAAGGACTGCAAGGGGGGGAAGAGGAAAAGGATGGAGAAAGGGGAGCAATAACAGAAAGCGTGCATGCTGGGGCTGTGGAGCCAGGAGAGCGGCTTCATCTCAGCACCATCAAACATAAATAATATTTTCCTGCTGACAGCATGGAGGAGCTGATTTCCATCCCAGCCTGGGCCCCGATTCACAGCTTCAGGGCACCAGGTGGCATCGATTTCAGGGACGTTCCCCTCCCTGCCGGGCTGCGCCAGCTCTGGACCTGGAGAGCTGGTGACATTTTGATGTGGCAAATTTGGCATGGGAGGACAGGCTGCTCTGGAGCACGGTGTCCTGTGGTGTGGTGCCAGGCGGGTGCCTGTGGCACCGTGCCTGTTCCCAGCCCTGCCTTACACACAGCAGGTCCTGGCGGTGTGGACCACGGTGCTGGCTCTTCAGAGACGCCCCATCTCATGGGGTTACTGGGAAGGCAACAGCACCCCAGTGAAGCATTTGGCGTCCCAGCTGTGCCCAGGCATCCGCTCCTGCATACTGGGAGCCCTGAGGCCATGGGGATGGGCTCAGGGAATGGCAGGGCTTCTTGCTTTAGGCTGCTAGCTGGGATCAGCTCCAGAGCCAAGATTGGCCCCAAGAAGGCAGAGGGAAATCCCTTCAGTACCCTACAAGCAGCCCCTGCTGCTTGCTGCACTGGCCGGGTGGGCAGAAGAGGGCAGGCCCTCTGTGTCTGGCAGCTCAGCCTGGCCGCCGGCTCCTGGGCAGGCTGCTCGGTGTCCCCGCCGCGGCAGAGCGTGCATCTGCCCTCGCTCCCAGGCTCCTGCCCGCCTGGCCAAGTGCTGGGTTATGGGATCCAGATGCTGGAGGAGGACAGCAAGTTCACTTGATGCAGCCGAGACACCCCCGGCCCCGGCAAGCTGGGGAAGGCAGCGGGACCCAACCGTGTGATGAGAGATTTGTGCCACCACTTCTGAGCCATCCCTGGGCAGCGGGAAGAGAGAAGCATCTGCACTTGGCCAGGGCACAAAACCCCTCACGCTGCTGTAAATCTGCCTTGTGTGTCTGCCGCTGTCTCCAGACACTTGGTGTTCGTGCTGTGCCCTCTCCTTTGTGGGTGGCAACTGTCTGGGAGATCAGAGCCGAAAAACAGAGCCAGGCAGGAAAAGAGCTGGAGCCCTTGGAAAGAATTGGCCACAACAGCACTGGCACATGCAGCACTGGCCAGTTCTGGTCCCCATTCCCCTCACATGGGGGCTGCGCAGGGAGAGCAGCACCAGACCCCCCTGTGTCACCTGGCTTGGGGTCAGGAGTGGGTGCAGGAGTAGAAGCAGAGGCGAGGCTGCTAGGGTTTTGGGCAGCCATACTGCTCCCCAGCATGGGCTCCCCTTCCCGTCAGAGCCCACGGCACAGTGGGGCTTATGCTGCATCCCTGTTTGTTGTCTCAGCACGGGATCCCTCAGCCAGTGGAGATGGGAGCTGGAGGGTGCTTGGGGCAGCCCCTTGGGGCACACAGAGATTTGGGTCCAAACTGCCTGACCGCACAGCGCCAAGTCCCTGGCAGGCTGTCAGTGGGTCGGCCTTACCAGGATGCAGCCGGGCTCCACTGGTGCACAGGTTGTACCGCCTGGACAGGGACCTTCCACACGGGAAGGGCATCCCCAGGGAGATCATTAGCACCTCTGCATGGATTCACCCTATGGCCACCCCGCTTCCCACCGTGCCCGAATCCTCCTGGGACCGGCTGGGTCCTGTGCAAGCCCGCAGTGGTGGGCAGCGTCCTCTTCTCCAGAGGGGAGGCACAGCCCTGCACTGCAGCAGAGCCAGGCATGGCCATGGAAGCAATTCAGGGTGTTGGTGCATCCCCAGTCCCTGCTTAGAGGAAAGTTGGTGTCTGTCCGGGCAGCCCCCCGGTTGGTTGAGCTGGCCCCAGCTGGACATTTTGGGGGTATCAGAATTTAGGGTCTGGCCATGGGAGCCAGGGGGGCAATGCATTGGTGTCCCTCTGCCCATGCTGCTGGCACACCAGGAACCCCGGCAGACCCACGCTGCTGTTTGGTGACCTGGAAGGGGCTCTGGGGTCCTCCAAATCAGGAAGAGGGTCCTGTGCTAACACCTGGGGGAGGATGTGGGATCCACATCCCATGGATGGGGCTCAGGATGGATCCTGCTGCCTGGATGTGAGTGAACCCTCCTTTTCTCCTCCTTTTTCTGTTCCAGAGAAAACTGAACCCAAAAATAAAGGCAAAAAGCGACAGAAGAAGCCGAAGACAGAACCGCAGACGGGTACCTAGCAGCACCAGCACGGGAGCTGGGGCAGCACAGCAGGAGCCAGTCAGGAGCTCTCTGTGCCGCCGGCGAGCAGCATGGAGAGCTCCCGACCGGCTCCCGCCGTGCTGCCCCAGCCGCGTCACCCCTGTTTTTCCATCCACAAAAAAATTGCACAATTTTCTCTCCCCCCTCCCATTTTCTTTTGAGACAATTTATGGCCTGTAAAACATTTCCTTTTCAGAAAATCTAATTTGCAGTGTCCAAAGCAATGCCCTGGGGCTCGGGGAGGGGGTAGCTCCTTTATTTTTCTGTTTTTCCCTCTCCCCCAGCCTGACAGCCTGCTCGGTCCCTTCCCTTGCTCCAGCCTGGTGGGATGGGGTTGGTCACGGTGTTGGACCCCACTGATGAAGATGATGCCTGCCTGGGTACCGTCCCCCAGAGCTGGGAGATGCCCTGTCCTCACAGGGTCCCAACTGCACAGGGGTGCACAGCGCGCCACCGAGCTGCTCTGGGTGCCCGATAGGGTCCCTCATCCTCAGCCACTGGCACGGAGGGTGGCAGGATGCCCAGGGTTGGGATCCTGATGGGGACCATGCAATCACTCACGGCAGCCCAACCTGGTGTTCAGCATCCCCAATGGCACAACTGTGGGCCAAATCCTGCTGTCCTCGGGCTCGGAGGGCAGCAGGACCCCCAGGCTGGGAACCCTGCTGGGGACCATGCCAGCACAGTGCTCAGTATCCTTACTGGCACAACCATGGACCAAATCCTGCCATCCTCAGGTTCACAGAAAGGCTGGAGGAGCTTCTCTCCCCAGCTCCCCAGCTGGATGTGGGCACAGGAATTCGGGGTGGCCATGGGCACAGGAACTTGGGGTGGCCGTGGCCACGTTCGGTCTGGGACAGGGGTGCTCACCATGGCACTGCAGCTGCCGGAGCAAACCCGGGCAGGGCATGCTGCTGCCTCCTGCGTCCCCATCTAGGGTGCGCTGGGAGCAGCCACCTCAGCCCCCTCCCAGCCATCACCTCGGGCATGACCTGGGGGTGTTGAGCCCGGCCGTGCCCATCTATCATGTCAAGCTGGCTGCCATGCTCTCATCGCCTGCAGAAATAAGCGGTGTACATCCATGAGGCACAGAGGGCTGTATCAGCATATTTAACGTGTGTTTTGCTCAAATTGCTGCCCCAGCCACAAATCTCTGTATTTGGGGGTTTCCTGGGGCCAGAGCCCCCCATCCCTGCTCTGAGTGCAGGCAGGGGGTGGCCGGGTCTGGCAGTGGGGTGTCAGGGCTGCAGGGGCCATGAGGGCTGCACAGATCCTTCAGGGTGAGAGCACTGGGTGTCAGCATCGAGCCGGCCCCAGGAGCATGAAGCTGCGTAGCAGCTCCTTTGTTCGCTTAATGTCAAATAAATGTATTAAACCTCCGGCATCCCTCCTGCCTCCCTGTTTTCCTCATTTCCACAAGGCGCTGCCAGAGCGGGACGGGGATGCCAGCCGTGGCCATAGCGTTACCCTTGCATTCCCCGGCCCCACTGCGGTTCACAGCACTGCCAGGGGTGTGAGAGCAGCTGTGCCACTCCGAGCCCCTCCAGCACATGGCCAGACCCAGACTCCAAAGCAGAGGGTAAAGGCAGCCACCAGCACCGGACCCCTCCATCCCATAACCTGCAGCTACCTGTGCCTCACAGCATGGCTCCCAGCAAGGGGGGGGCACCCTGCCCAGCCCCTAGGCGCCGAGCGGTCTGGAGAAATATTTTATTTTAAAGGTTTTATTTAAAGCATCACCAGCATCGCTCAGTGCCCGAGCCAGCAACTGGAGCAAGCAGCAAGCAGCATCACCATGACTGCTGCCCTGCAGGTATCCCAGGCTCAGCTCTGCCACAGGGAAGCACCGAGGGGCTTGTCGGGCCAGTTGCTAATTGAGAGCACCGAGTCTGGCAGGGCCCCCCTCACAGTGACAGCCGGGTCCAGTCACGTAATCCAGTTACTGCAAAGGCACAAGCGCAGCACACTGGCCCCACGGCAGCTCCGGGGGCTCCCTCGGGGGATGGAGCACCCCACTTACCGGGCAGCACTGCTCCGTGCTACAGTGCTCCTGCCAGCTGCTCCAGCACCGGCGCTCCCAGCATCCCCGGCCATCCCGCAGTGACTGGGACGGCAGCAGGGTCCCTTCCCTGGCCCCATGGCTGTATGAGCAGCCTGGCGTGCAGGGACACATGCCCCCCGTGCTGGGAGAAAATCGCCTTCTCGTGAGACATGTGAGCATCCCCATGCCCAGAGAAGCCTGCTCTCCCATGCCAGTCTGTCCCCACCACTGTGATTGTCCCCTCCCGGGGGAACCAGCCTAGAAATAACCCAGCACGTAGGCTGGCAGCTGTGGTGACCCCCCATTCTGGTGGGTGCCCATCAGACACAGCCATCCCAGACCCTGGCAGATCCCCTGCCTGGGATCTGGGCACCCCAGCCCTGTGCAGGGTCTGGCCAGGTCCTGCCAAGCTCCGCCTGGGACACGGCCCCCATCCTGGTCCCCACGGGCTCATCCTGTGGCCAGAGCAGCCAAACCCCGGCCTGGCTCCCTCCAGCGTTATAAATAGCCGAGACGCGGGGAGGAAGCAATGTTCCCCAGGATGGGGGTGTACTGGGGGCGGTGGGTTGCAGCGGGTGCTGATCGGGGGGGACTCGCTGGGTGCTGGGGCTAGAGGGTGGGAGGGC
Source organism: Anhinga rufa (assembly GCA_013400875.1). Lineage (NCBI taxonomy): Eukaryota > Metazoa > Chordata > Aves > Suliformes > Anhingidae > Anhinga > Anhinga rufa. Next base: position 23,534 of record VZTV01017283.1, on the reverse strand, counting down.
TCGGTGCTGGCATGGGCAGCTCGGCCCCGCTGGCTGGCGGTGCTGCCGCAGCGCTGCCCACTCTGGGAGGTGCACTGAGCTGCACAGAGAACGGCTGGGGGGGCCGGAGGGTGCGTGTAGCTGGGGGAGGGACGGGGGCTGTGTGTGTGAGAGTGAGTATGTGTGTGTGTGTGTGTGTGAGACATTTATAGATCACGTGTGAAACTTGATCTCCCCACAGTGGGCTAGGAGGAAAGAAAAAAGATAGAAGTATTGTTTTTAAACAGATTTTTTCCTTTGTTTTTCTTTTTTTTTTTTCCCTCTCCCTCTGCGAGGGCTGCGGCCGCCTGGCGATAAAAGGCAGGGGCGGCCAGAGCCAGCTCAGAGGGAGGAAATGCTGAAATCGCAGCGTTTCGACTTGGCGACGAGCGCCCACTGACCCATCCCAGCAAAGAGCGGCGTTGCGGCTGCCCGGGAAGTGCCAACGCATCCCTGGCTGTGGCAGCCCGCTCTCACCCCCCTCCCAGCACCGCGGGGACCCCTGTGCCATGAGGGTGCTCAGCCTCGGCCTCGTGGCTCTGACCTGCGCCACGACGGCACTGTGCGCGGCCGGAGCCCAGCGCCGGGCACTGGAGGGGGGCGGCCGACGGCGTTACCACCGGGTGCAGCACGGCCACTGCAGCTACACCTTCGTGCTGCCCGAGGCTGACCCGTCACCCTGCCCGCCCCCTGCCCCTGCCGCCCCCAGCCCTGCCAACGCGCTGCTGCAGCGGGACTCGCCGGCTGGCACTGCACATGCTGGCCATGGGGCAGCCCAGCGCCTGCGGCACCTCGAGAGGATCCTGGAGAACAGCACCCAGTGGCTGCTGAAGGTAGGGTGCTGGGCAGCGGGGGGACGGGCAGCAGGGCAGTTCGGGTAGGGGTCTGCCTCCAGCACCCAAGTGCTCAGCATCCCCTGTACCGGCTGCCTGCTCTGGCTCTCTGCCTGCTCCAGGCGGCTGGAGGCAGAGCTGGGTGCGTGGGGGTTTCGTGCCTACCCGAGCAGCAGTGCTGCAGCCAGGTCAGTCTGTGCTCTGCAGGTTTGCAACCTGGGCCTGATTCTGGCCCATCTGCACTGGGCACTGTCTCCTCGGAGGAGACGGGTGCCGAGGGTGCTGCGGGTGCTGCAGGTTGTGAGTGCTGCAGCCCATGGTTGCTGCAGATCACCGGTGCTTGTCACTGCAGCTGTATCACCCTGCCATCCCTGCCATGGCTCCTCGTGGTTCCAGCTGGGCTGGCTGTGCCAGGCATCCCTTGGGCTCGGCACTCCCTGTTCTGGGTCAGGATGCAGCCTTGTTGGAAACCTCTTGGGAAGGGTTTTGGCAGGCAGCAGAATGAGGGATATAAGGGCAGGGGCCATCGAAACCTCTCCAGCTTCATCGTTTTCCTACTTATGGGCTTTGCAACAGTTCCTGGTGCTTGGTGAGACTTTGAGTGGGACCCATGGCTCCCGGGCGGCCCCACGGCGCCTGGGCGGGTCGGTGGGTGCAGGGTTGGGGGTAGTGGGATATCACACCAGAGGGGCTGCATGCCCACAGGAGTACCCCCCACCCCAGCTCACCCCATCCCCACCACCCACAGCAGGAAGCAGCTTTTCCTTCCTGAGGGCTCGCAGGCACCGTTGGAGCCCCCATCTGCCGAGTGCGGCTGCCTGCATCAGACCCAGGAATAGCTCCCGGCTGGCTCGTCCTGGGGGAGACCTCCCTGGGGGGCTGTAAACCCCATGCTCCAGTGAGGCAGCAGCACCAGGACCCCGGGTGCCCACGCTGATAAAAGCGTGAACAGCTTGTCTCCAACCGTCACCAGCCCTTGAGCCAAGCAGCATCGCCAGCACCATGTCCTTGCCATGTCCTGCTGAGGTGCAAAGGGACCCCCATGCCTCTGCACCCCAATTTGCTGGAAGATCCCCCCAGCTGAGCAGAGCTAGCGGTGCTGTGGGACAGTGCGTGCTGAGCCCCCACATCCCTCAGGGCTGGGGTCAAATACACCAGGCGGGGGGGTCCCGGGGGTAGCCTGCACTAGCCATGCTGCCTGGGGACACCCTCTCCCAGCCCCTGGCTGTGTGGGGACAGCGGGGGCAGCAACAGACAGGTGCAGGGATGTGCAAGGCTGTCCCCTGTCCCCTCAGCCATCCTAGATGACAAACTCCTCAAAAGCTGGGAAAACGCTGATCCACGACTCCACTGAAAGCCAGCCCGGGGTGTCGCAGAGGGACTGGCCGAGCCAGCTACCACCCAGCTGTTGGCAGCGATTCTCTATCACTGTGGGACCTGCTGTGCATGCACAGCCCTGGGGTGCCTGCACGCTGGAGTCCCTGTGACCTGGGTGCCCAGGCCAGCTCTGAGCTTCTCTCGGAGCAAGGGCAGCCTTTGGGCATGGCCAAGCAAGGCAGGAGGCTGGGGGTCCCACTGCAGGTGCACATGGCCCTGCCCCAGAGCAGGCAGCTGCAGGCAAAATGGGGCTGCACATCTGGGCAGCTGTGGGCAGCGATGCCCCACACTGCAACCCCAAGGAGCAGGAGGCAGTGAGGCACTGGGCAGCCCATCCCATCCCATCCCACAGCACGGCCCCTCCAGCAAAGGCAGATTTTAGCTTTTTTTTTTTCTGTTGTTCCTTGGCTTTCCTAATTTAACCGGAGCTGCCCAGGGAGGCTTGTTTTGGTCGGACTCCAGGCCTGAACAAACAAACCAGGGCTTGAAGGAGGCATCGAGTTCGGGGACGGATTGTAAACAACATTGCATCCCTGTCTGCTCTGCCCTGGCCTGGGGAGCCCTGGCCTGCTGGCAGGCACCCCAGCCCCTGGCACCCAGCAGGGCTCCCCGGGCCCCCAGCACCCAGCTTCCCAAAGGAATCCCATCCACAGCACTGGGGTGCTGGTCCACCCTCCCCATGTGCAGCCCCTGCCGTGGCCGGGAGGGACGGGGACACAGCGAGGAGCCGGCACACGGGGACATGTGGCTTCTGCTTGACATCCCGTTGGCTGTTCCCATTTCAGGAGGAATTAATTTTAGTTCAAACACAAACATTTGATGGAGCCACTGGGTCTGGGGGAGTGCTCAGGGTGGGACAGGGTCCCCAGCAGGGCAGTGGCAGGTTGGCAGCTCTGGGGTGCCTGTGGCACAGGGGTTGCTGCTGCTCCCCCTGGCATGGGTGCAGGGGGCTTCCCCCCCACCTCTGGCCCTGGGGCCACCCAGCTTGGGCTTGGTGGATGCTTAGAAATGCTGGGGCTGGATGGGGATGGGGATGGGGTCAGGGGAGGGCTGCAGCTGCAAGAAGGTGGCACAGGACCATCCTGCCATGGGCAATAGGTCCCCAGCACTGGGACAGGGCTGGGGCTCCTCCTGCTCCAGGGCAGCGTTTTGGGGTGACCCACAGCATCACGGTGTTCCCCCCCAGCCACTCTGCCCTTTTTGGTGAGGAATGAGGCTGGTGGGGCCCCTCCAAGCGCAGGCGAGCCCAGCTCACCTCAGCACCTGTGGGGCAAAGGGGGGGTGATGCTGGTTTCCCTGCCTGCACTTGGGCTCCCCGTGCCCCTCTCCAGCGCCAGCTGCCCCCAGAGAGCTGCTGGGGCTGGGGCCGGGAGCCCGGGCTCCTTCTCCGGCTGTGCTCAGCCCTCCCTGTGCCAGCCTGACCTTTTCCACGGGTATGTACTGCCCTCAGGCTCAGAAAATAGGTTTATTAAAAAAAAAAAAAAAAAAAAGGCAAGATTGAGAGGGCGAAAAGGCCTCCCTGAGCCCTGTGAAGCAACAAGATTAACGACGTGGTTAAAGGGAAACTCTCCAGCAATCACTCAGCTCGGGGAAATGTTTTCCAGACGCCGCTCTCCGACCTTTCCCTGCTTTTTCCCCACGAGCATGTTCCTGCGAGGGAAAATCCCCAGGGAAGTGGAGGGCAGGCAGTGCTGGCCGGGATGCCCAGCCCCGGGATCCTCCTGCCCCCCATGGGTGCTCGTGGTGGGGTGATGGTTTCACCACTGCCTTGGTCTGGGGAGGAGGAAATGGAGCCCTGCTGCTGCCAGGGAGATTTCATCATGCTCGAACAAGTGCAGAGCAGAGCCCTGCGCCCTGGCCCGCTGCCAGCCCCACTCCTGTGCCAAGCATCCCGGCACCGCTGCCTGCCCACCATGCCACCCAGGAGAGCACCGTCCCACCACGGGCGGTCCCACCTGATCCACCACCCCGCGAGAGGCACGAGGATGTGGGGCCCTGCCTGCACCAGCTGGGAGGTCAGGCAGGGAGCACGACTCGGGCAGTGCGGGGACAGCGGGATCTATAGGGTAGAAGGAGTTGGGCAGCCCCCGTCCCCTGCCGCTCTCGGGGGCTGCCCGGTGCAGGGCTGCTTCCCCAGCGTGGGCGGCAGCGCGGCCCCTTCCGCTCCCCAGGGCCCCTGCCGGGGGACCATGCCCCTGCCGAGGCCATCGCCCCGGGGAGGGACCGAGTGGGAACCTCATGGCAGGGCTGCCAGAAATAGAAAAGCCTTTGGGAAAGGCAGCTCCCCCGCGGGCTGGGAAAGCGGAAGCGACATCTCAGCTGCATCCGCAGCCGGCTTCTTCCCAGCCCTGAGCGCTTCCCTATGGCAGGGCAGCACCGGGTGCTGGACACCCACCTTCCCCAGCCGATGGTGGCTCCCACCATCCATGTCCCTAACCCTGGGAAACTGATGGCTGGGGGCTGGCAGCTGATGCCAATGCCGGCTGCTCCCTGCACGGCTGCTTGGCAAAGGCCACCCCAGCTGGGCAGCAGCCCCAGCTTGCCAGCAGACCTGGGCACACACAAGCCTGTGCCAGGTCCCGGCGAGAGGAAACCGGCTGGCACCACAGCCCAGGAATCTTGGCAGCCAGTGCCCGAAGGGGCTCCCCTGCAGCAGTGCAACCTGTGGGCAGCTCGCCCTGTCCTCCTGATAAGCTTCAAAGGGCCCTGAGATGGGTTGTACTATGCTGAAACACTCCCAGGGATGTGCCTGGAGGCTGTGCCAAGCGCTGCCAGGCTCAGCCAGGGCACAGAGGGAGGACCCAGTGAGCTCTCAGAATGATCCACCGCATCTTCCACAGCTGGAGAGCTACATTCAGACAAGCATGAAGCCGGAGATGGTACAACTGCGGCAGACAGCGGTTCAGAACCAGACTGCGGCCATGCTGGAGATCGGCAGCACCCTCCTCAACCAGAGCGCTGAGCAGAGCCGCAAGCTCACCGACGTGGAGGCCCAGGTAGGGGGTGTCCAGGGCGCATGGCATGTGTGTTCCTGTGTCCCCACCATCCCCAGGACCATGGCAGGTGACATGACTTCTCTGTTGCTAAAAGTGGGGCAATTCCCCAAGGTGATGCATGGTTTAATGCATCGGTGTGCAGAGGTACTGGGGTTGTGTGCTGGGGAGCCGCAAGCCCTGTGACACTGAGAATGTGGTGTGGCCCTGGCTGCTCACACCGATGCTCCCCTCCACTCCTGGGGCAGGTGCTGAACCAGACGTCACGTATCGAGATGCAGCTGCAGGAGAACTCCCTGTCCACCACCAAGCTGGAGAAGCAGCTGCTGCTGCAGACGAATGAGATCCACAAGCTGCAGAACAGGAACAAGTAGGGCCTGGGGTGACCCAGGGACCCCCACAGCCCCCGGACCCCAGGGACAGGCTGGTCTCTCCCGCCCCAGGAGCACAGCTGCACTTTGGCAGGGTTTGAACCCCTCCAGGGGCTGGCTGGGGTCCTGGGGGGATTGCACAGCCCTGGGACAGCCCCTTGGGCTTTGATGCCCCCTAGCTAAGCGCATCCCAGAGGTGCCAGGCAGGTGCGGCTCAGTGGGTGTGGCAGGGGACAGGGACAGCTCTGGGTCCCTGCAGATGTGCTGGGGCATCGCAGCTGGGGCTGGGTCCGCTGTGCTGCCTGCTCCCTGCCCGGCTGCTCAGCGCAGGCACAGCCCCCCTCCTCCCCGTCACCGCTGCCTCCCCCTTTCAGCATCCTGGAGGTGCGAGTGCTGGAGATGGAGACGAAGCACCAGGTGGAACTGGCGGGGGCCCGCTCGGAGAAGGAGAAGCTGCAGCACCTGGTGAGCCGGCAGAGCGGTACCATCGAGGAGCTGGAGAAGTCGCTGCTGGCTGCCAGTGCCAACACCAGCCTGCTCCAGCGCCAGCAGCTCCAGCTCCTCGAGTCGGTGCAGAGCCTGGTGCGCCTCGTCTCCCAGGGCAGAGGTGAGCCGGGGCACGCAGGCAGGGTGCAGGCAGCTGGAGAGCTACTTGCTCCCCCCCCTGAAGGTGCAGGGACCCTGTGCTCAGCTCAGGCATGGGTGACTTCACTCCAAAAATGAGCCCGAGATTGCACCCAAGGAGCAGCTCTAAACCCCCAGGAGAGTCTGTTGCCCAACTCTGTCCCCAGCCATGGCAAATCCCCAGGCTTAGTCTGGCAGCAGCCCTGGTGCACCACAGCCGCCACCTCACCCAGCCCCAGGGAGACAACGTGGAAGAAAGAAAAATAATCTGTGGGCACAAAAGCATCCAAAGGGAGCGGGGAAGGGCAACAAAACCAGGCAGGGCTGTGGCACCAGCAGGGTTTCTGCCGTCTCACGATCCCTTCTGCCACAGGCCCGCTGCCCGGGCAGGAGCAGCTCTTCCAGGACTGCGCCGAGGTGCGCCGGGCGGGCATCCGTGCCAGCGGGGTCTACACCCTCCACATCACCAACCTCAGCGAGCCCAAAAAGGTGAGCGCAGCCTGGAGAGGGCTCCCACCACAGCACCCTGGGGTGCTGCTGACCCCAGGGCCACCCAGTGCCACCCAGTGCACACTAGCCCCATACCACAGTGGGTATCCCTGTGGGATGGGCACATCCCAACCCCTCCTGCTGGGGCAGTGCTCCCCACCCCATCTGGCCATGGGGGCTGAGGTGCCTCAGGGGCTGCAGAGGAGGCAAGGGCAAGGGGGATAAAATTGATTTTAAAGGCACCCCCACAGCCCACCTGTGAGCACCGTGCCCCAGCCCCTGCACACAGCCACAGAGGGAGGAGACCTCCCCAGCCAGGCACTGGGCACGACACATGCTTGCCAGCCCCTTGGCAAGCTCTAGCACCCATCAGCACCCATGCTGAGCTGCCCAGCCTGGGGGGGATGCACCCGGCTGCTCACCCTGAGCCAGCCCTCGTTGCCCCACTCTGCAGCCCATCCCGGCTCTCCCCACTGCAGGCATACTGCGACATGGAGACGGACCGAGGGGGCTGGACCGTCATCCAGCTCCGCACCAACGGCAGCCTCAGCTTCCAGAGGAGCTGGAAGGAGTACAAGCAGGTGTGTGCCCATCAGGGAAGGGGGACACCCTGGGGGCACACTGAGCACCCTGCGTTCACACCCCCACCATCCCCAACACTGCTCCCCCAGGGCTTCGGGGACGCGGCGGGCGAACACTGGCTGGGTAATGAGGCCGTGCACCTCCTGACGAGCCAGGCACCCTATGCCCTGCGTATCGAGCTGCGGGACTGGGAGGGCGGCCAGGTCTATGCCCACTATGGGAAATTCCATCTGGGAAGCGAAAGGCAACTTTACAGGTAGGAGAGAAGCACCATGGGGGCGCCCACCCAGCCCTCCCCATCTCCAGCTGTCCCCGAGCCCCACGGGCAGCGGTGGCCATGGGCAAGGGCTGGCTGCGGTGCACTGGGGAGGCATGTGGCCCCGTGGGGCGCAGGATCACATGGGGCTTCGCTGGGATTTTCTGGTGGGATTACAGCTCGGCAGAGCTCCTCCCCAGGTGCCAGGGGACATTGCTGTGCCACCCACTCCTTCTTTGGCTCTTGAGAACCCAAAGTAGATTTTAACGCATGAAATTGCATCAAGGCAGTGGGATTTCCCATCCCAGCCAGCAGCCGGGCGCAGTGCCAGCAGGCAGCTGGGGCACTTGCACTGTGGCTCAGTGCTTGGGCAAGTGGGGGTGACACAGCCGCAGCCGCCTGGGCATTCCAGGCTGCTACACTCGTGTCCGGGGAGGGGTGCTGTGCTCCTGCTGCCAGACTTGTGAGGACAGCTTGTGCTCCCAGGAATATCAGCCTGGCCACGGGGAGGAGGGGTGGCAGGCACAGCTGGGTGCTTTGGCGCTGGGCTGGAGATTGAACCAGACCCTGGAGAACCCCTGCACCATGCATCCCACGCATGCACCAAGCCAACCCCCAGCAAAGAGGACCAGAGGGGCCTCCAGGGGGGGTTCTCTCTGCCCCAGCATAGCATGACCTCCACCATCGGGGACCTCCCTTCTAAGCCAGCAGACCCAGGCCAAGCTGGAGTGGCAGGATCTCTGCCTGCATCCCTCTGGGCCAGTCCTTGCTCAGCTCATGGCATCCCATGGCCTTCAACCTGCCCCGAGCAGGGCAGAGGGGCTTTGAGAAGCCCCCCAGCAGCAGCCAGCCAGCACTGATGGTGGCCACGGCCACGCCATGCTGGGCTGGGCGGCAGGCTCTCGCTGCAGGACTACAGCGGCACAGCCGGGCAGCAGAGCGGCATGGCACTGCAGGGCACCCACTTCAGCACCCGTGATGCCGACAACGACAACTGCCTCTGCAAGTGCGCCCAGATGCTGTCGGGAGGTGAGCGAGCTGGGGGGAGCACCCACACAGCACCCATGGGTGCCCACCCAGGATGCCACCCTCCCACCCTGCTCCCTCCTCGCAGGCTGGTGGTTTGACGCTTGTGGCCTCTCCAACCTGAACGGAATCTACTACCCAGCCCGGCACAACATCCGCAAGCTCAATGGCATCCGCTGGCACCACTTCCAGGGACCCAGCTACTCCCTGAAGGGCACCCGCATGCTGATACGACCTGCCAGCTTCTAGCACGCCTGCAGCCAGAGCGGCACCACAGCTGGTGCCAGCCTGGCATGGAGGGAGGGGGCCAGAAGGGGTCCGGGAGAAGGGATGGCTGGGGGAGACTGAACCCTCCCAGCCACTGCAGGGAAGCCTTTCCCTCGGTTATTATTTTTTACTCTTTTTTTTATTCCGAGATCCTGCATGTTGCGGAAAGGGGCTGGGCCTCCAGCTCCCCACACCATCTCCTTCACCCAGGGATGGGGGTCCAAGACCCCCCAGGACTCCCTGCACACTCAGCCCGGCTCCAAGGCACAGCGGAGACTTTGCATTTTCTTTATGTTTTAAGGCATTGCAAATCCCCCTCCGTCCCACTTTCCCCATGGGATTAGGGGATCTGGCGGGAATGGGGGTTCCTGTGAGTGGAAGGGGCCAGCGCCATCCCTCCTTCCCATCCTGCCCGGGCACGGCCATGCAGTGGGGACGTGGGCTGTCTCCTCCTGCATGCATGGCCCAAGCCACCATCCCCACGCATGGCAGCACAAGCACTGCTCCATGCAGGACCGGGCTGGACATTTCCAGTCCCTGGGGGTGGGTGGGAGGAGCAGGATGAGTCTTTGGGGACCCTGGGGGGACCATCCCCAGGGTGGGAAGGCCAGCAGCCCTGTGCTGGGGGTGTCAGCGCTGGCGGGGGCTGGCAGAGCCCCAGGAAGGGCAGGATGGGAATGAGGAGTCAGAGGTGGGGAGGGGGCTGCAGTTTGAGATGGGGCTGGGGNGGGGCAGGGGAAGGAGGGAGGGAAATGGGGATGCGTGGTGGGGTCAGACACATGGGGAGGAGTGGGGCAAAGGGCCAAGACCCCTCTGCACCCCCAGGCCCCCTGCCCGCAGTTGCATTGAGACGGCAAACCCACACTGAGGGCGCTTTTGGGAGCAGCCTGGGAAGAGTGGGGTGCGGAGCAGCTGGGTCTCCAGCCAGCAGCACCAGGGCCCTGTGCCCACCCCCCTGAGCTGCCACAGCTTGGGCTGGAGGCGCTTTTATTTTTGTACTAAGAGGTATTTATTTTCCAAGAGTTGGTGGGGCGGGAGCAGGCAGGGGGTTTTCCCTGCACCCCACCACCCCAGGGCAGGCACCAGTCCCCCTGCCTCAGCAACAGGACCAAAGGGTGGGAGGAAGGGCTGTGGGACAGAGCAGGACAGACAGACCCTGGGCATCCCCGTGGGACCCTGAGCCCCAGGCACATTCCTGCACAGGTGAGCCCGAGGGAGGGCATGGCTTGGTGACACCCCGTCACAGCCTGTCCCTGTCACCCTCTGCAGGTGTCCCTGTCCCCCTGCACTCCCTGTCCCCGTTTCCCTCGGCCCCGTTGCCACTAGAGGTCCCCTGCAGCCCAGTGGCAGCTCCCCGCAGCACCCTCACCCCTGGGGGACAGCGGTCGGGGTCCCCCACTGGGTCCCCAGGTCACCCCTCCCACTGGGTGCCAGGAAGCCCTGGGGACTGGCAACAGCAGTGGCAGCTGCCAGGGTCCTGCTGCCTCTGTGACACCCAGGCACCCCAGTGCCCTCCTCCCCAAAACGGGCGCAGGCAGGGGTTTGCTGACACCTAACCCTGGCCCCCGACGCAGCTCCCGGGGGACAGGGCCAGTGCCCCAGGGTGAGGCAAGGGACGCAGGGACACACTGTCCTCCCTGTTGGGACAGGGGGACCCGCTGGCAGGATGCTGGCACCGGCACCGGCTGCACACGCAGCAGCGAGGAGGTTCCCAACGCCTTGCCCTCAATGCCGTCCTGAGGCATTTGCTAATTAACAGTGATTAAAGCACGTGACGTAGTTGGCACTTCCAGAAGATGCTCATCAGTGGGGCTGTGTGGAATAATTAAAAAATGGAAAAAAAACAGGGTGGGAGGGCCACCCGGGAGCCTCGCCCTGCTCACAGCGAGCAGCACTGCAGGCAGCAACCGTCCCGGTGCAGCCGCGGGCCCCGGACCCCCCCCCGGACTCCCCATGGCCCCTTGCGCCCTGCCGGCGGCTGGCACGGCGCGGCTGCACCTGGGCCAGGGGCTGCGTGCCAGGCCGGGGGGCGGCTCCCGCCCTGGGGTGCTGGGCCAGGCTCCCCAGACTGGGGTGCTGCCGGTTTTCTCTCTCTCCCGGCTGCCTGCCTGCAGCTCCTGCCTGCACATGGGGCACCCATGAAAGACCCCGGCATGGAGGGGTGAGGGCGGTGGACACCCTCCTCAGCCGTCCTTTCTCCCTAGAAATAACAGACTGAAATAACAGGGCTCAGCTGCCCCACCGAAACCAGAGCTGCTGAGAGGCAGCTGCCAGGGAAAATGGTAGAGAGCGCTGGGGCTGTCCTGCTGTCCCCAGCAGGGACACACAAAATGGGGCATTCCGGGGTGGGGGGGGGCACATGTCGCCTCGCCACAGCTGTGCCAGGGTTTCGTGCAGCAGGCAGTCCCACTGGTGCAGGGTCAGATGAAGACTCCCACCTCGGGAACACGGCTCCTCCTGTCCATGCATGTGCATGCACACATGCATGGACATGAACAGGCATGCACGCAAACACGTGTGCACATAAACGTATGCACACACAAACATGCATGCACACTTGGACACACATGCGCACCATCGCGCATGCACACACGAGCCCACGGCCGCACAGCCGTGGCAGGTCCCAGCCATGCAGGTCGTGGGACACCAGAACCAAGCCGAGGCCAGCAGCGCCTGGAGGAGCACACCGGCTGCTTGGCCCCGTGCCCACCATTATTTTTTACTCTCCTTGGCAATAGCAGCAAATTATACCAAGCTGTGGACACGCTGGGCTGAGGAATCCAGCAGCACAGCTGGTCCCAGTCACCAGCAGGGATCCGGTTCCTGCAGAGCTTTCCCCAAGGGCAAAGCCTGTTCCTGAGCAGATGCCCAAGGTCCCTGACACCCCCTGGTTTCCAGCTCCCCGGGGAGGCACCTGACACCCCACATGCAGTCATTGAGGATTCCTTGGGTGTGCGCTTCCTCCCCAGCCCACTTTGTCAGCCTGACTCATGGGCCAGACACCATCCCCGCATCCTGCCCGCTGCATCCTGACTGCCACGTCCCAGGCAGCCAGGCCTGCCAGTCCCGCAGTGGGAGCTGGATGGATCCTGCACCCCAGGCAGTGGCTCTGGGCGGGCACACCAGGAGCCAGGCCGGCGTGGGAAATCTTTCATCCCCATGAGGGCTTTTTTGGGGACCCCAAGTGCTATATGGAAGCCCTGGTCAAGGGGAGCACCGGTGCTGCCCCCAGCCAGCAGCTGCCAAGCCGGGGCTGAGCTGGAGGGAAGTGCTGGCTGGGGCAGCAGCTCTGGCCCCTTCAAAAATGAAATCTGCAGCCCCGGGGCAGGTGGCTGGACCTTGTCCCCAGCCCATCACCACCACCGCACACGTGGCATTTGCAAAGCAGTGCCCCACGCCAGGCTGGTTCTGTGCACACATGGAGCCGTTTGTAGCCACGGCCCCAGCACCTCAGCTGGAGCTGGAGGGAGGCAGCAGCAGGGCCGGTGTCCAGGTGGGGTCCCCTGGGTGCAGGCGCTGGTGGCTTTGGTGCCACCTTCCCAGAAGCCACCTGCCCGCGTGGGATGCACCAGCATCACAAGGAGCAGGGCGACCTCACCGGTGCAGGCAGCACCCGTGGTGCCGGGGGGGCCACGGTGCCACATGAGGCCGCCTGGGGATAATGCACAGGTGCTTTTCATCTTCAAAGCACTCCCTGCACCAACTTTCATCCTCGCACCTCCCTAGCTTGCCTGGGAGCTCTCTACTATCGCCGCTCCCATCTCACAGTCCCGGAGGAACCGGGACTCGGCCAAGCTCAGTGGCACTTTGCCGGAGCGGGGTGAGGCAGCAGGGGAGGGCTGCATGGTCGGCACAGCGCTGGCTGCAGCACAGAGGGGAATCCCGCCGGCCAGGGATCTGCCAGGACCTGCTGGACCCGACTGCTGCCCCCGCTATGCCTGCCAGGCCCCGCGCCGGCACGCCGCAGCACAGCACCCATCGCTACCACCGGCACCTGGCTGCTCGGCACTGCCAGCCCCTGCTGAGCCATGGGCACCCTGAGGGTCCCTGCCCCATCCCGACCTGCACCACCTCAAGAGGCAGCAATGCGCACGGCCTCCAAAGCACATAGATTTAATAAAACCATATGCATTGTTGTTGTTGTTATTATTATTATTATTAAATTTTGTACAGACCAAACATCAAGAAAAACAGTAGAAATGAGGAAGACCCCACAATAACCATCATCTTCATAAATAAGAGGGCCCAGCGTGCCCAGAGTTGTGTGCCCCCTGGCACCCGTGAGACGATGCAAGTGCTCACAGACACACACACATGCAGCCCTGGGCTGCTCAAAGAGGGGGGCAGGTTTGCCCCCCCCCCCCAAGCATCCCACTTCTCCAGACCTCCGACATTAAGACAGGAGCTGCCAAGATACGTCCTCCACCCCAGGCAGCGTGGCCCTCTCGGTGGAGGCTGCAGGGGGGCAGCTCCTTCCCCAGAGCTGCGTTCTTGATCCGTGCAGGGAGGGACCAGCCCCTTACCCCCCACCCATGGGTGCCAGTGAGGAGCAGGGCAGGCAGGAGCTTCTGGCAGTGCAGGCAGGCCGACCACACATGGGCTCCTGCCGGAGCAGGCGCGGGGAAGGTGTTGGGTACCAGCTGTGCACCCAGGGACACGTGTCCTCTGCCCTCCCACAGGCTCATGGGGACCTGGCTCTCCAGTGCCAGCACATGGGTCTGAGAGCTAGAGCCAGCAGAAAGGATGCCCGGCCACCACACTGGGGCTCTGCCAGTGCCTCTGTGGCACCGGGGACAAGGAAGCAAGGTGAGGGCTGAGTTCAAGGGTTCTGTCACCACTGAGAGGTCCCCGTGCTCCTGCACAGCCTGTGCTCCCTCCCTGTCCAGCACTGCCCGTTTGCGAGCAACCCATCCCCAGCGCCCGCCACCACCACAGCACTGCTACACGTCAGAGACCTGCTGGGGCTCCCTGGCCTGGCGCAGCCCGTACAGCCACTTGATGACACGGGCATTGCGCTCGATGACAGAGATGCCATAGGGGACGCGCTCAGCCGGCCGCCCCTCCGGCGTGGCAGCGCTGGGCGGCGAGTGACCGGCCTCCGAGCTGGCTGTGCTCACGCTGTGAAACTTGAGGGACACAATGTCGGAGCTGGCACGGGCGAAGCGCTCGGCACCCATGTCCTGAACCTCCTCGGGGTCAAGGCCGCAGTAGTTGAAGAAGCGCTCCAGGTCGGCGGTGGCCCGCGAGAGCCGGTCGCTCAGGTCCGACTTGGAGCGGTGCAGCATGGGCTGCCGACGGGTGCTCTCGGGGCGGGCAGGCGAGCTCTGTGCCGGGGACGCAGACAGCCCGCCTGGGATGGGGGACGTAGGCACTGGTGTCACCTGGCCCCGCGGAGCCCCACAGGGATGGACATCCACCCTCCGCACCGCCACGCTGCCAGGGGGCTTGGCGGCAGCGGGGTTCTCTGGTGGCTTGCCAGCACCCTCCGCCCCACCGCCCAGCGCCGCCGGTGCCTCCGCCCTCCACTTGCACTCCCAGCCCAGCGGGCTCTCCGCCTTGGGGAAGGGGCTGTCGCAGAGGTTGATGAGGTTGTTGAGGATCTCCAAGTCAAGGGAGGTCTTCGGGCCACCAGCCTCGGTGCGGCGTGGCCCTGGGGGTGCCCTGCGGCTGGGGGTGAGCGCAGCCCGGCGCACACCCGGGGTGAAGAGGGGCTGCTTGAATAGCAGCGGCTTCACTGGCTCCTGCTTGGTGCTGGCAACTTGCTGGCTCTTCACATACTTGGCCTTGTCGGCCTCCAGTCTCTCCACTGCACTGGGCTTCCCGGCACCCGGCTCGGCGCACCGGCGGAAATATGCAGGACCCTTGCGGAGGATGCGGATGGGCATGGCCGAGGTGAAGGGCGCCGTCACCGTCACCCCCTTCATGGCGTCGCTGGCTTGCAGCGCCTCGACGGGCATCCTCCGTGCCGGCACTGGGGCGTGGGGTGGGCGGCCACCACGGGCAGCAAGGGGCTCACAATCCGTCAGCTGCAAAGAGGGGCCAGAGTGAGGGGCGGTGGTGGTGGCTGGCTGATGGCCCCTGCCCGCGCCCCGGCCCCGCCGGCAGACAAAGGCTGCACGGGGCTGTGCGGTGCCGCACTGTCTGTGCCGGCCACGCCGGGCTTCCTATTTGAAGGCAGGGACCACGCCTCCACCCGCCACCGAGGCCTCCCCGAAACGTTCCCCAGCCAATCGGCGGAGCAAGCCTGCTTCAAACCGCACCAGGGCCAATGGGGCCGGTGGGGAGGGCACCCCGGCTCCAGCGAGGGGCACCCCGGGGAGTGAGGCTGGGGCGGAGAGGGGTGGTTTTGCCCAGCACCCCTCTCCTACACTCTGCCCACATCGCCTGTGCCCAGGGGTGCATCACCCCCTCCAAGGGGTGCATCGCCCTCACCCAGGGGTGCATTGCCTGTGCCCAGGGGAGCATGTGCCCTGCTCCCAGGGGTGTATCCCCCATGCCCAGGGGTGCATCACCCAACCAACTCACCCACCAACCTGCCAGGCTAGGGGATTTGGGGCTCCGCTCCTTGCTGCTCCCTCGGCTCTCGGCGCCCTGGCAGGCTCTGGGGCAGCTCCTGGGCTCCCCTGGAGCTCCTTGGAAAGCACCAGCGGGGGATTCCACCCATGCTTCCCCAGCCAAGGTGTGTCAGGAGCGGCGCTGGGGCCCTGTGCACCCCGTGTCCTTCGGCCCCTGCCAGCCCCAGCAAGCACAGCGCCTGCCCCAACGGTCGCACAGGCACCGGCCCGCCCACGCTGGGGCGGGGGGAGCCAAACCAGCCCTGCACCCCTCTGCAGCCCCCTGCCTGGCTGCCCCTAATGCCCCTGCCCGGGGGTGGGCACAGCCAGAGGGGTCCCCAACACACAGAGGGGCTCAGGCAGTGGAGGGGCACACGGGGGGACGTGCGGGGTCAGACGTGCCCCCACCTCCCCCTCCCGCCTCATCGCCCTTCCCGAGCTGCTCTGAGAACCCCATGGGGGTCCCCGACTCTGGGCACAGGTGAGCCCCGCGGAGGTAACAGCAAGCCCCAGCACTCACCGGGAGGGCGGTGGGCACGGCAGGGGCCAGCATGCTGTGGCCCCTCTCCCTCCTGCGGCAGACCCAAGCAGGCTGCTGTCACCATCAGCCGCTCACTTGCGTGCACAACTTCCTGGGTGCAACCCAGGTCCCGTCCCAGCGTCGGCCGCGGGCGGCAGGAGCCAGCCCTGGCACCCACAGCCCCGCGCCATCGCCACGCCGAGCCATGACTGCACCGTCCGCAAGCCCATGTGCACCAGTGTGTCAGACCCGGCCCCCCCCCGCGCTGGGGTCTGTACCCCAACGGGGTCCCCATGCAGCAGCCGCCCTGGCACTGATGCACTGATGCACTGTGACGGGAGAGCAGCCTGGGGGAGGCTGGCTGTCCTTGTCCCTGTCCCCTGCCCCGGGGGGAACACGCTGCCTTCTGACCTGGAAAGTGTCTGCAGGGGGCCAGCCAGGCGTGGGGACAGCTGGGGACGGTCCCAGTGCCAGCACAGACCTTCCTGCCCTGCTCCCTGGGAGCGGCTTTCTGCACCCCTCCGCGGGCAGCCCAACATGGTAGAGACCTGGGTACAGAACCAGCAGTGCAGGGTGCCAACGTCCTCACTGGGCAAGGACAGGGACAGGCAGGGCAGGCAGGGCCCCCCACCCAGAGCCACGCTTACAGCCCCCACGGGAAACAGGGCTGGGCTGGGCTTGGTGCTGCACAAATGCATGGGCAGAGCTGGGTCCTGCAGCCCAGCTGGTGCCAGAGACTGGGGGCAGCTGGTCAGGAACCTTGCTTATCCAGCACCAGGGCACTTGCCAGGGTGGTGGGAGGTGTCAGCTGCTAGTTCGGTGCCCATGCAGCAGCACGGCTCAGTTCCAGCACTGCCCAGACCCCACGCCCTGTGGTAGCACCCTGCCACTGCCCTCATACCCTGTGCCCAGCACAGATACAGCTCCCCAGCTTAGCACAGGGGTGCAAACAAACATGCCTCCCTGGGCAAGGTGAAGCAGGGACACATCCCCATGTTGGGCACTGGAGTTCAGTGCCAGAGGCTCAGCCCCAGATGGAAAGGTTGGCTGTTGGGGTGCAGAGATGAGGTCACAGGGCCCCCAGCACAGCCACCTGTGGCCAGCGTGGGCTCCCCTCCCCTGCCTGGCCATCAAGGACAGCCCAGCCGGGCACAACCTGCTGCTCTGCATTCCTGCAGTGCCGAGCTGCCTGTCCTGGCATGGCTGGGCTGAGCCAGGCTGCACCAAGCCCAGTTGAGCCGAGCTGAGCCACCCTCTGAACAGCCCCAAAAACACAGCGATGTTATCCCATGCCCCAAGCCCAGCCGGAGTGTGGGGATCTGAGTGCCCGGGCTGACAGCCTGGCTCATGCCAAGCAATGCCCAGCCATGGCCCCAGCTCCTCTCCCTCCTGTTGGGGGCAGCCCAGCTGGGCTCACTTGGCACACCAAATCACCTCCTGCCTGGAGGCACTTGCTCCAGAGAGCCATGCCGGGAGGTGTGCGGTTGTGCCTCCTCCTCACCAGGTGACCCAGCCCCACACTGATGGCACGGGACCGGCATGGGACCAGCACCATCTCTGCTGCCTACCTGGATCGGCCCTGCGACGTGGGAGCCTCCTCGACCCAGCTCAGCTGCCACGCTGCTTCTCTTCGTGCTCGTCCTGAGGGTGCCCCGGTGTCCCCCTGCCTCCTCCTCCCCAGCCACGTCCTCCCCTTCTTCCCACGGGATGGCGACTGGCGGGGTGCTGGAGCAGCTCCATACAGTGTCTGCTCCCGCTGAGTCAGCACCAGGTGAGGACGCCCTCCGAGGCTGCTCAGCACTCACATGGAATTAAAACCACAGGGCATTCCTCCATACCAGGCTGCGTCACACAGCGTGACGGTAGCTGGTGATGTCCTGGCGTGGGTGCCGGTTCAGTCCACGGTGCCGGCCAGGCAGTGCGGATGCATGGCCTGAGGTGCTCACACCACCAAAACCAAACACCTCTGGACATCCCATGCCTGCCACGGGCAGAGGGCCCCGATGCCCTGCTGGGGCTTCAGGGAGAGAGGAAAATTCCCAGCCCTCCTGCAGGCAGGGAGCTGCCACCCGGCTCCCTGTGTGCCACCAGCACAGCCAGCCAGCAGGGCCTGCTCTGATTTGGATAACTTGCCTTCTTTCCCCATGCACCCGGCAGCAACCCTCTGCAATAAACTCCAAAACGCAGCAAAATAACCCGGATAGCGTGAAGGCTGGTGACAGAGCAGAGCAGGGTCACCAAGCCAATAGCCATGTCGACCAGCTGGCCTGAACCAAGCCCCGGGGTGGCTCCAGGGGCTGCTTGCCCTGTGGGACAGCAGCTCCTGCCCCATGGTACGGCCGTCTCCCACAGCAAGGACCAGCTCTGTGTGGAGGGGCCAAGTGTTTGGCCCAGGCAGCACGGAGCTCAATTACAGCAGTGCATTTTTCAAACTGCTCTTGGAAGCAAGACAAGGAGCTGGCAGAGGGAGAAGAGCAGAGCGAAGCACACAGAAAACAGCCGTCTGGGTGCCGGAGGGCTGCCTTGCGCTTGGGCAACGGCAAAGGTGGATCTGCACAACGAGCTCGGCTGGAAAAACACTGCCCGGTGCTGCGGGTAAGGGCAGAGCCTGCAGGCGCCTGCCTAGCCAGGCTGCCTCCCCCCCCCCCGCTGCCAAGCCTGTACGGGGTGCAGGCAGCCGGCTGCAGGCAGCTGCCCGGGCACGCCTGGGCAGCAGGGTACTTTTGGAGCGGGGTGTTGGAGCCAGGCAGCGCCCCGGAGCCTCACCCTCCCTGGGAACATCCGGGGACGGGTTTTGGGAGGGCAGCCCACCACAGGAGCGCTCCCCCAGCACCCAGCTCAGCACCTCTGCCGCTGCCCCCGGGGACGCGGGGATGGGGCAGGGATGGAGGAACAGCATTTGGAAACAGAGGGACAGGCAGGTGCTGGCATTGGCTCCACTCTCACCTCCCACAGAGGCTCGGGGCTGGGCCCCCCCTTGTGCTGCTCCAAGGACCTCCTGGGAGCTAAATGCAGCCTCCAACAAGCTAAAAACACGCTCAGAGGCCAAATCCCCCCTGGAAGTGCTGGGTGGAGGTGGCTGTGGATGCCCGGCAGCACCCGCCAAGCAGCGAGGCCAGGGCTTGGTGTGGCTAGCCCCAGGCAGAAGCACCCCCAGAGCTGGGAGCCCCCCCCCAACTCCCTCATCTGGGCAGGTGCTAATTCCTGGCATTTAATTACAGCCCCTTGCCATGCGGAGGCTGCGCCCAGCTTTGCAGTGAGGGAATCACCCCCGCGCCACGTGCCCTGACCCAGGGCAAGCCACCGCCTGCTCCTGCCTCAGTTTCCCCAGCTGTGGGCTCTGCAGGGCAGCTCTGCTGGGCAGGGGCAGCTTTCCAAGGGACTTGGGGACTCAGTGGGGAAGCTCTCATTGGGCCCAGCATCGCCTTGCTCTCCGCGGGCAGAGGGAAGGATGCTGCCCGCACCCAGCTCTCACTGCACGTCTCCGCAGGCAGCAGCTCAGGGCCAGGAGCCGGGGAGGTGACAGATGGGGACATGCTGGGCTCGAGGCCTTTGTCTGCTCGGTGGCAGCGGCATGCGGCGGCACGGACCCGCAGATGGCGGCTGCCGCCGGGGCCGGGGCCGCAGCCCGTGGCCAGGCGAGCGCCAGGCCCTGGGGATCCATCCCTTTTGTCGGGGTCTCACCTCCGGCAGCGGCCCCTTCCCAGCCGCCCCCCACCAGCCTTTCAACTTCCAACTTGACCTGCTCCTTTCACATGGAAATTGGATGCAAATGGAGCCGGGGGGCTGCCACGGGCCAGCGGCTGCGACCTGCCAGCGGGTCCCTGCACCCAAGTCTGGGGGGTCATACCCACTTGCCTGGGATGGCCAGTGGTCCCTGGAGTGAGGGGGTCCCCCCAGCAACAAGCAGCAGCCTTCCCGGCCCAGAAAGAGTGTCCCCACTGCTCTCAGCTGAAGGCAGATATTAGGGGATGGCTTTTGCCAGGGCTGAGCTCGAGGATGGACCCCTGCTCTGGCAGGCTGCCGATCCCTCTGTGCCCTCCCACCATCCAGGCACCCCTGTGGCATGGGCAGCATGCCCACCCCAGGGAGCCCTGCTCCGCACCCTGCCCAGCGCTGGCTGTGGTTGGGGATGGGTCCCCAGCCCTGGGGAGGGGGCTTCCCAGCGGGCTGGTCACTGGAGCCCAGCAAAGTCCCATGGCTGGGGACTGCTCTGCTACCAAATGTTGCCATCTGCCTCTGGGGCCTTCACTCGCATCTGCCGGGGGTGCAGAGGGGCGAGGGGCCGGGGGGCCGGGGCTCAGCTGCAGCACAGGGAGGGGGTGGAGGAGGCGCAGCCGTTTCACATGTCGGGCAAATTTGGGTGAGGAGCGTGAAGCGGCAGCGTGGGGGTCCCGCACCCAGCACCCCCTCAGGCTCCCCTGCCCCTGCACTGTAGCCATTTGCCCTTGGGAAGGGTCTCACCACCGGCTGCGCTGCTCCTTTGTGCTGCCAGATTAAACACAGGACAATCGCCATCCCCTCCCTGTCCCCATCCATGTGGATGCACGGGGACCTTAGCTGCCCTGGGGCCAGCCCGAGCCCCCCATACCTGGTTTCTCTGAGCATCTTGGACCTGCTCCGCCCCTCCCAGGTCACCCTGGGCACCTGCACTTGTGTTGGCTGGGATAGAATTAATTTTATCCATAGGAGTTCGTATGGGGCTGTTTTGGATTTGTGCTGAAAACAGTGCTGATAACCCAGGGATGTTTTAGTTATCACTGAGCAGTGCTTGCACAGAGTTACAAGGTCTTTTCTGCTTCTTACACCGCCCTGCCAGCAAGTGGGCAGGGGGTGCAGGAGGAGCTGGGAGGGGGCACAGATGGGACCCCACTGACCAAGGGATATCCCAGACCATATGATGTTGAACTCAGCAATAAAAGCTGGGGAAGAAGGAGGAAGGGGGGACATTCAGAGCGATGGCATTTGCCTTCCCGAGTCACCGTTAGGCGTGCTGGAGCCCTGCTGTCCTGGGGATGGCAGAACACCTGCCTGCCATGGGCAGCAGCGAAGGAATGCCTGATTTTGCTTTGCTTGCATGCGGAGCTTTTGTTTTCCTTATGAAACTGTCTTTATCTGAACTCACCAGTTTTCTCCCTTTTATGCTTCCCATTCTCTCCCCAATCCCACCAGGGCAGGGGTGAGCAAGTGGCTGGGTGGTGCTGAGCTGCCTGCTGGGGTTAAACCACGGCAGCACCTCGAACCATGCACACCCCTCCGCCGCAGGCACCCAGCTGTGCCAGCACCCTCCCTGCAGCCCCAAGGGGCACAGGGACGTCCTTGTCCCTGCTGCAACCCCGTGGATGGGGCAGGGAGAGAGCCGGGAGCGGGGCAGGGTGCAGGGGCTGGCTGCAGCCCCCCCGGAGGGACAGGCACAGGCAGGGCAGGCAGGCCGCTGGAGAAAGAAGCCCTAGAGAAGGAGCAGGTTTTGCAGGGCTGCAGCCTGCTCTCCCAGCGACACCCGGTGGGTGCAAGAGGAAGAGCTGCCGTGATGCATCCTGGGGCGGTGGGTGCTGGGATGGGATGGGGGGGGCTGCGCTGCTGGGGGTGACCTTGCCTCTGTCACCTCCCGGCCAGCACAAGCGGCTCATCCGCCGGCTCACGGCTTGGCTGATGGCGTGATCCCATCTCGCTGGACACGGAGTGAGAGCTGCCCGGCCCTGCAGTGCACCCATGGTGGAACAGCCGCCACGCTCAGAGGTCCCCAGGGGCCCCATTCCAGCCTGTGACCCTGCAGAGATCCCTGGGTGAGGACAGGCGCCGTCACCGGGTGACATTCACACCTGCAAGAAGCAGCCTGAAATAGGTGGGACGCAGTTCAGCAGGGGACAAGTGCAAAGTCCAAAAGGACACCCAGAATAATCCCTGGCACCCAGCCAAGCCGGGGCGCACCGGGCCAACAGCAACCGCCCCGCGCCGCAGCCGGACAGGCAGCAGGCATGGGGCTGTCCCTGGCACAGGCGGTATGTGGGGACAGAGGGCAGCAGTGGCCCCCAGGGCAAGGTAGGGGCTGGGCTGGGCTGTCCCGGGCTGTCCCTGGGGCTGGCAGGGAGAGGACAGGAGGTGTCTGGAAGCTGGAGGTGGCACAGTTGGACTTTGGCCATCAGGACAGGGTTTGGAGCTTGGAAAGGCCCCACCTGGTGCCCAGGGTCGGACTGCACGGGATGGGATGAGCTGGGCTGGGTGGCGGGGAGAGGGGAGTGTGATCCTGTGGCCCCGGGGGATGGGCGCTGTGCTGGAAAAAACTGGGGACCCACCGGGAGGGTAGGCATGAGTGGGGGGCTCCTGAGCCCCTGCCCCCTCCAGCTGTGCCCCCGTTTCCCCGGGCTGACCCCAGCCCCTGCTCTGCCCTGCGGGGGTGGGGTGGCTGGGACCGGAGCTGGTCCCTCTGGCCCCCCAGCACTTGTCCCTCTGGCCACAAGGGTTCCCCCCCTCATCCCTCCAAGGACTTCAGAGCTTTTTCTTATGCTTTCTTATGGCTTTTATCTCATCATATGCTGTGCCGGCAGCTGACCACCCCTGCAGCTCATGTGTTCCCCCGGGACCTGCTGGGACCCCCCCACCCAGGACTGGCGCCCTGAAATGCAGCTTTGGACCCCGCTGCTGAGCACGTGGCAGGAGGGTGCAGGGTCCCCCTGGCCACCCCCCGACCCGGGGACTCTGCCAGCTGGGACCAGGACGAGAAGCAGAGCAGGGCCAGGCAGTCTCCCATCTGCATCCGGAGGTGGTGACGCGCCTGCCTCACGTCACGGCCCCGGCAGCCAGGACTCGCTCCCGCCCGCGTGCTGCTGCTGGTTCCCCAAAGCACAGTGAGTTCCCCCTTGGGAGATGCCCCAGGGATTGCCCAGGGACCGGTCAGACCAGGAGCCCCCTTCTTTCCTGGCTCCTGCTCTGCACCGGAGTCGCAAACACCTTCCTGCGGGGCCAGAGCCGTGGGTGTGTTTGTACCCGCCGGGCTCAGCCCTGGGAGACGCGGGTTTCCTCTGCCAGGCTCAGCGCTGCAGCAGAGGGCAGGAGCCGTGCTCTGCCAGACTGCGGGGGCATGGGGACACGGGGACACGGGCTGTGGGGGTCCTCCTTCCTGGGAGCGGGACCGGAGCCCCGGCGCGGGATGCAGAGGGCTCCTGGCTGACTCAGCTCACTGGTATGAGCCGAGGCTGGTTTGCCGGTGGGGCTGACTGCTGGGATCACACGGGACCGGGCTGGGAGGAGACGGGCGCTGCTTTGCCCTGCCCTGCGGATGCAGTGGGAGGTACGAGGCCTCCATTCCCAGCAGAGCGGCTGCCCAGGCTTCTCAGTCCCCAGGTGAGAGCCATCTTCACCCCGTGCCAGGCTGTGCCGTGCCGTGCCAGGCTGTGCCGTGCTGCACTGTGAGTTGGGGCAGGTTCGATGCCCTGCTGGGTCCCATCCCGGCTCTGCACCTGGTGCTGCTGAAACCCAGCTCTCCAAGATGGGGCCCAGGCAGAGCACAGCAGGTCCCACACGCAGTGCTGGAGGGTGCAGTGTCATGGTCCGCAGGGAGCAGGGGAGTCATGAGGGACAAAGCGGGGCTGGGCCAGGCCATGCGAGTCCCTCACACCCCCCC
>VZTV01017274.1:671-13548 GCA_013400875.1 Anhinga rufa | reverse complement strand
CTCCTCTCTCTTTAGGTGGGCCTGGGTTCTGCAAGATGCTTTAGGAATAGCTTTCTGTCTTTACATGTTGAAAACAATTCGTCTGCCTACATTTAAGGTATGGAAGTTAAATAGATGTAAAAAGAGGATGTGTGCCTGTATATAGTTGAACAGACGAGCCACTTATAATGGAGTACATTGGCTTGGAAATGCACTTCCATTCATATGTAGCTTGGAAAAGAATGATGTCATGAGTATGATGTAGAACAGTAAGNATGATGTAGACCAGTAAGTGGCATGTGGTTGTTATGCATGGTGTTTGGTAACTTTAAGTTCTGTAGAGTGTTGATACTAGTAAATCACCTACCACTCACTCACTTGTGGAGGTTTTTGGGAGTTTTGGGGGGTTTGTTTGTTTGTTTGTTTTTTATTTTCAAATTTGACACACAATTGATGCATCATTTTGTTTTTCAAATCTTCCAGAACTTATTCAGAATCATAAGATAAAAATCAGTATTAGTTATTTAGTTGCTCCTTAGGCAGCCCTTCAAACTCTTTCACAGAATGGTAGGGGTTGGAAGGGACCTCGAGAGATCATCTTGTCCAACCCCCCTGCTTGAACAGGCACACCTAGAGCAGGGGGCACAGGACCGCATCCAGGCGGGTTTTGAATGTCTCCAGGGAAGGAGACTCCACAACCTCTCTGGGCAGCCTGTGCCACTGCTCTGGCACCCACACAGGAAAGGAGTTTTTTCCTCACGTTTAGGTGGAACTTCCCGTGTTCCAACTTGTGCCCGTTGCCCCTTGTCCTGTCATCGGGCACCATTGAAAAGAGTCCAGTCCCATCCTCTTGACACCCACCCTTCAAGTTTCAAGTTAATCTTCACCTGTAAATTTGTTTTCCTGTACAGACTGGCCAAAGTAAAGTCAATACTGTTTCAAGCTATGCCTAGCATCCTCCAGAGAAAATGCAGACCTTCTTAATATTTCCTAACAAACTGAAATGGCACCATATCCCGATTTTACAAGATAAAGAATTTTAGGGACTAACATGTAATTTTGTATATAAGAATTACTTTCTTTTATATGGTGCATGTGAGACCCAGTTCCTCCATCTAAAATATTTAGGAATTAAGAAAAATATGTGGGTGACTTGTTTTAGTCCTTGTTAGCTTTTGCCTTGAATAGTCTTAAGTTGCTAATTATTAATTCTTTGCTGCTTACTAATGCATAGTATGTCAAATATCTTGTCTCTTCCTCCAGGGTTGTACCTTGCTCCTCCTGGTTCTTTTTGTGTATGATGTATTCTTTGTATTTATCACACCTTTTCTAACAAAGGTAAGTAAAGTACTTCTCTAGTGCCTGCTGCTCACAGAGCAAAGTATAATGACCTGTTTCTCTGTGTGCTCCTAAATGATTCCAGACCTGCTGAGTGAAGTGCTGATTTACATTTTTCCCCTTTTTTCTTTAGACTGGGGAGAGTATAATGGTGGAGGTGGCTGCAGGCCCATCAGATTCTGCCACTCATGAAAAGGTACTCTATATAGTCTGAAAATATGGCACTTACTTCCAGCTATCACACTTTCAGCTTCTCTAAAATTCAAACACCACAAAGCTGAAATGGAGATGTCAGCCTGAAAAGAATTTAATGTTGAAATAAGCACTCCTGAGCTCTCTGGAGATCCACACCAAACACAGGGGGCAAAGCAGACTCAGTGGTTCATCACAACAACTTTGGTCTTCCTTTATCTTGCTTTAAAAGAGTTTCAGTATAAGGAAGCTGGTTAGCTCAGCTTCACAAAAAACATGTGACCACATCTGTAAATATAACTTATTGCTAATGAAGCATATCCATTTTTACCTAAAGAGGTAAAACTTATATGATCAGTCTGTCACTTCCTCCTCTTCCTCCTCCTCTCATGTTTTGATAATTACTTTATGAAAAGCTGAAGCTATAGGAAAAGGAGAGAAATACAAATTGGAGACAGAAAGAAAACAGGAGTCTATTCAGTGGTTCTGTACTGTTTGACAGCGGCCAGCTGCGTGCATAGAGCTGTACAACATGGTGTGGCTGACTTGGGGAGGAAATTATGCGAGATGTAGGAGATAGTGAGATAAAGTGTGCAAAACAAAAAGGAAATCAATCTGTTGGAAAACTGGTTTTGTTAATTTAAGGATGTTGGGTGTCTTTTCAGCATTGAATGTAATACTGTTGCATGGGAAAATATAGTAAAGAAAATAATTGTTTTCAGGATGAACTACGAGTGGGTCAATCCATACTAATTTCTTTAACTTCTTACATTCTTGTCTTCTGTACCCCTTTAGTACCCCTTTAGTTTCAGTTTTATGCACAGAATTAATTGTATAGAATAATAGTGGTAGTATAAGCAGATAAAATTATTCTGGCACTAAGAAAGGAAAGAAAAAGAAAACAGTTTCTTTAATATACTGTATTAAAGAGAATACACGTTTGCTATGTACCTTTCCATACTGTGCCTCAACACTGCAAATTATGTAATGAGTAGGAACATTTGGGGGGGAAAGTCTTTACTCTTTTTTGAGACTTTCATTGCAACCAGTAGAATGAAATATAAATGGTTATTTCTTATGCATGTGGCAGCTTACCTAAATTTTTTATGTTCCTGCAGTTAAAGCAGAGTTGATACCCTATTGCATGTGAAGACTTCAAAATTAATACAGTGTTTTGAGATGTCTGTCATGCGGAGTTCTCTTTCTGTTTGTCTTTAAGATAAGAGTGATGAAATATTTTTAAAATACATTTTGTTAGTTGTCAGTATTATTAATAAAAGATTTTCAACACAAGGATCTATAATATAAAAAAGGATACATTCGGTATTTGAAGTCTGCGCTTTCAGTACAACAGGAACAAGTTCTGGTAGATGGTGTCAGTATGAAAACAGCTTTTCATAAGGCATATATGTGTCTCATTCCTAGCTCCCAATGGTCCTGAAGGTTCCGCGACTGAACTCCTCACCGTTGGCTCTATGTGACAGGCCTTTTTCTCTCCTAGGATTTGGAGACATTTTAGTTCCAGGTATTTCTTGTTTAGCATGTTAAGAATTTTACTCATTGCACTGTCATATAAGTTCATTCCTCTTGTACTTCCACTTCAAGTGGGAAGTTTGATTTGACTTCTAGAAACCTAACAAATTTGTAAGTATATCTTTTTTTATGTTCTCTCTTTTCCTGCACTATTCACTTTTTCAATAAGAAATTAAATGCACATTAATCTTATGGTTCAGTTTCACATGCAGTGATGTCAAGAAACGTAAAAAAATCTCAAGAGTTGGTTTAGCAACTATTTTTATAGTATAAAACATCTTTAACAGTGTGGTGATAGAGGAAATTATTTGTCCATTTGCACGTAATTTGAGTGCACACATACCTGACCACTCAAAACTTCATGATACTGTCAGTCATACAGCATCCAGCGTTTCTACCACACACCTTCTCTCAAATTTTACTTTAGATAGTATGTAGAAGTTCACTGCAGGCAAAACCAAGTATGTATCTTCTGGCTTTCCAATTTCTTCTGAGAAATCATTTGTTTTATTTTCTTGTATTTTGGGAAATACGAAGTGTCATCCCTGTCTGTGTCCCCTCCCCGCCCCCCACCTACAATAGGTACAGCCATTAACCATAAATTTCTACTGTCTTTACTAGGAGCTGGAAGGGATGAACTTACCCTTATTCTTGTTGTGAACACTGTATTTTTACAACTCTTTTTTTTTAGGGATGGGATGATGTTTTATTTCTAGGATCTGTGTATTTATAGATGTTAATTCTATTAGAGTGCTTCTGTTGTACTGGGCTTGTGTTATCATATAACTGTTTTGTAAGCTGTGCAGCCTCCTGAATGATGCTATCATAGTACTTAAACACCAGGGTGCCCAAGTAAGTGTGTGGGGGGGGGAAATCTTCAATTCCTGGATAATTTGATGGGTTTGCTTATCTCGATGCATGAATGGCATGTAATTGTTCTTTCCTTTCCTAGGCTTATTGGTAGCCTATTGCCATAGATTTGATATTCAGGTGCAGTCATCCAGAGTCTATTTTGTAGCCTGCACAATAGGTATGTATAACAGTGACACTTGAACACAATACCTACAGGAGTTGCTCCATTTAAAAGCATACCATTGATCTCATATTACATAGTTTTGTTGGGTTTTTTTATTCTTCTCTTACTTTTATTATTAAACAGAAATATTTTAGCAAAGTACTTTGTAGGCTAGACCTTCCATCACCAAGTTATCTGATGTCATTTTCCTGAGCTGTTCTTTCTGCCATATATAAGGGGAGCTTCTTGTTACCATGGTTTGTCTCACTATAACCCTTACATCTACTCTATCTTTACACATGCTTAGCTAGTTGTTCAGGTTTCTTGATTCTTTGAGTTTATTGCATAGGAGAATTCAGATTCAGGGATATCTTCCTTTGCTTTTGTTCTTAATCTTTTGTGTATTCTAAAAATCCATGACCTGTGATGTAACAAATTACATTATTGTGGCTGTAACACCTCAAAATTAGTTTTCTTCTTTAGTTTGTAAAATCCAGCGTTACATGCCATGGACTTAAAGATGACTGATTAATAGGATCTTACACATTTCTGTTGGCTTTATTACAATGTATTTATGCTAGAAAAGACTTAGGATGCTTACAGTTAATGTCATGAAAAATTTTCATGAAAAACTACTTTAGAAATCCTTTTGAAAAAATAGCTAGGTTCTTGGACACTTACAGCAGGGTTAGAGAGATGCTTTTATTTCAATGTACCAAATCTTAAATAATTTCCTCTCGTATATTTGTAAATGAAATTGTTGTCATATCTGGTACTTTTAAAACGCATTTACAGAAATTGGTAAGAAAATGTTGAATCGATGAAAAGTCAGCAGTGTAGTATTGCAGCAATGAAAACTAACCACATCAGGGCTGTGTTAGCAAGATTGAGTCAGCAGTATGAGAGAAGTGATTATTCCCCTCATTTTGGCAGTTAAGACTGAGTCTGAGTCTGGAATATTGTATCTAGCTTGGAGATCCCTGGTGCAAGACAGACATTGACAGATTGGAGTAAATCCAGTGGAGGCCATCAAGATGGCTGAGGGCTGGAGCACATGATTTTAAGAGGAGGCAAAGAGGAGATTCTGTTGCTGTCCACAGCTACCTAATGTGAGGATGCAGAGAAGACAGACAGACTTTTCTTACAGGTGGGCAGGGATAAGATGTGAGGCAATGGCCTTAAGTCACAAGAAGAAATATTTCAACTAGATATAAGGAACTCTGACTAATATTCCCCTCCTGTTTATTCCCCATTACAGTATGGTAGGGATTGGAAGGGCCCTCTGGAGATCACCTCTTCCAACCCCCCTGTGTGAGCAGGCACACCTAGAGCAGGGGGCACAGGACTGCATCCAGGCAGGGTTTGAATGTCTCCAGGGAAGGAGACTCCACAACCTCTCTGGGCAGCCTGTGCCACTGCTCTGGCACCCACACAGGAATGGAGGTTTTTTCCTCATGTTTAGGTGGAACTTCCCGTGTTCCAACTTGTGCCCATTGCCCCTTGTCCTGTCATCGGGCACCACTGAGAAGAGTCCAGTCCCAACCTCCTGACACCTGCCCTTCAGATACTTAGAAGCATCGATGAGATCCCCCCTCAGCCTTCTCTTCTCCAGGCTGAACAAGCCTTTCCTCAAAAGGGAAAGTCCTCCTGTCCCCTGGTCATCCTCGTAGCTCTCTGCTGGACTTGCTCAGGCAGCTCCCTGTCCTCCTTAAACTGGGGACCCCAGAACTGGACGCAGCACTCCAAATATGGTCTAACTAGGGCAGAGTAGAGGGGCAGGATGACCTCCCTTGACCTGCTGGCCACACTCCTTTTAATACAGCCCAGGACACCACTGCCCTTCTTGGCCCCGAGGACACAGTGCTGGCTCAGGGTCACTGGCTGCCCACCAGCACTCCCAGGGCCTTCTCAGCAGAGCCGCTTCCCAGCAGGTCAGCCCCAGCCTGTGCTGGTGCCTGGGGTTGTTCCTCCCCAGGGGCAGGACCTTGCTCTTGCTCCTGTTGAATCCCATGAGGAATCCCTCAGCCCAGCTCTCCAGGTCTCGCTGGATGGCAGCACAGCCTTCTGGCATATCAGCCACTCCCAGCTTGGTATCATCGGCGAACTTGCTGAGGCTACCCTCCATCCCTTCATCCAGGTCATTGATGAATATATTGAACAGGACTGGACCCAGTACAGACCCCTGGGGGACACCACTAGTTACTGGCCTCCAACCAGACTCTGGCCCGTTGATGACAACTCTGAGTTCTGTTGTTGAGCCAGTTCTCCATCCACCTCACTGTCCACTCATCCAACCCACACTTAATGTGCCCTGGAAAAAAAACAAATGTGCCCTGGAAAAAAAAGAGTTTGAAGAACTGTAAAATTTATTGAGTATTCTAATTATAGAATTATTTAGGTTGGAAAAAGACCCTTACAATCAAGTCCAGCTGTAAACCTAACACTGCCAAGTCCACCACTAAACCATGTCCCTAAGCACTGCATCTTTTAAATACTTCAGGGATGGTGACTTAATCACTTCCCTGGGCAGGCTGTTCCAATGCTTGACAAACCTTTCAGTGAAGAAATTTTTCCTGATATCCAACCTAAGCCTCCCCTGGCACAACTTGAGGCTGTTTCCTCTCCTCCTATCACTTGTTACTTGGGAGAAGGGACCTTTCAGGTAGTTGTAGAGATTGATAAGGTCTCATCTCAGACTTCTTTTTTCCAGACTAAACAACTCCAGTTCCCTCAGCCGCTCCTCACAGGATGTGTTCTTTAGACCCTTGATCAGCTTCATTGTTCTTCTCTGGACACGTCCAGCACCTCAGTATCTTTCTTCATCTGGTTCTTGAATAAAAATCAGTTGGATTTAGCTTAATTGTTCTGTAAAATGTAACTGAAAATAATTACAATATGAGATCCTAGCTGCTTCTGTTCTACTTAATAATTTTTGCAGAGTATATGCAGAAATGAAATAGAAAGTAATAACAAATTATAACATACAGCTGGCTTTTTTTTTGTGGTGGTGCAGGATAGTAAGAAACAGCCAAAGCCAAGTCAAACAAGAAGCACGTATTATAATGGTCAAAATAATTGTCTATATCTGTTGAATTCATAAATATGAGGCACAAAATTTCATTTGTTTGTTTTGCCTTTCTCAAACTGCTTAAGGTAATGATATAATTGCACAGTATGGACTAGGCCAATCACAGTACTTTCACAACATGTTATCATCAATAGAAAGACTGTAGTATCTCTATTAAGTAAAGCACTATTCTGAGTTTACATTGTATATATAAAGCTTGTGTCTAAAGAGGCCTGAAAAAATTCTGGAGGTGGTGTTTTACGTAGTGCTTAATTAGCTAGATGAGCATTCTAACAGGAACTTTTTTTATCTAGTTGTTCTTGAGCAGAGCTATATCTGAATAACTGTTTTTTGCTGGTTTTGTTTCCTTCCAGCATATGGCATAGGCCTTCTTGTGACCTTTGTTGCCTTGGCATTGATGCAGATGGGCCAGCCTGCTCTCCTCTACTTGGTGCCCTGCACTCTTCTCACAAGCTTTGCTGTGGCTCTTTGGAGAAAGGAGCTTGCAATGTTCTGGACGGGCAGCGGCTTTGCGGTGAATACCAGTTTGATATGAGTGTCTTCAAGAAATACTAATATTATAAAAACCTAACTAGAATTAAAGTTGAGTAAAATATTGCAGTATTATCAAACAAAACCAAAGATTTTTATTTTGCTTGATTGTTTTTTTACATACTTTTTTTGCCTCCGTAATGTTTTCTTTTTCTAATGTTTATGGCCACTTAAATTGGCTAGTGAAAAGTAAAGTAGACCTTGTCTATCCTTCTTGATTCTGCCATAATTTTACTGGTTTGGTCTCTGTTGAAAGTATCATTATTAATATGATGTTTTATAATATTACATTAAATAAATCCTTAAAATACTTTTCTTCATATTTTTTCATAGCCTACTGCTTACAAAGGTAGAAATTTAGTTCAATATAGTAAATCATAGACTCATAGAATGGTTTAGGTTGGAAGGGACCTTTAGAGGTCATCTAGTCCAACCCCCCTGCAGTGAGCAGGGACATCTTCAACTAGATCAGGTTGTTCAGAGAAATTATCACTTTGTTTCACTTGGTACAAGTGAAATTAATTTGATTCCAAAAGGAATAATTTCTGTCATGATGCATGATTATAGTTTTCGAGTAATTACTTGAAGGGCAAATCTATCAAGCTAGAGGTTCTCCCCAGTGAGTTTTATTGTTATTCAACTATTTGTGCTAACCATCACAACTTTCCTCTAGAGAACCAAATCTAGTGTTTGGAAACATACTTGAGATCATCTGAAATGTGATGGAAAAGTTGCCAGTTGTTGTACACTGATAGTAAAGGTGGGCAAAACCAGAGAATGACAAAGTGCCGTTTGCCTGTTCCTGCCTAATCAGTAGAGCGCATCTGAAATCAGCATGGAGTTATCAGGCAGGAAGCAATTAAACACATTTTAAACAAAATCCCTTTGTGTACTATAAAATGCAAAGACAGGATAACTGTGTATGGCATGTGTCTGCTACTGGAGAATGATAATGGAGGTGATGGACCTTTAATCTTTGTCTTGTATGACCATCACTCCTGATAACCGGACACAGTAATTCCTGCTTTCCATCATTCTGACCTGTGATCTTCCATTTACAGAAAGACCTACCTCAGCCTCCATTGGTGATAGCTCCTGTCAACTGCCCTGAGCTTCCCAAAGATAGCAATGTACCAGCCTCTCAACAAGATGCAGAGCAAATGACCAATCCTACCCTCCATGTGGAGGAGCTGCATGGCCCCACCTCAGCTGCCAAGGAGCTGGCTGATACCGACACAAAGACGGAGCAGTCAGAAATTTCTCTTGCACAGAGTGAGGAATCAGCTGGTCAGAATAAGGACAACCTTGAAAGCAAATGCCTAAATGCAGAGCAAAAACAGCTGGAATAAACAATGCGATAAGAACTCCTTATTTTCCCTCACAAACATATCCATATAAAACCAGTGTGTATTTAGGACTGGTTTAGTAGTGTTTGTGTTCATGGAGGAACCTCGCTGGAGTCTGATCATCAAATCCAACGATGAATGTTCTGCCTCCAGCTTCGGTACAGCTGTACACTTCAAACATCTTTCTGAAATATGGTGCTCTACAAGGGTTCTGATGTATGGATTTCAGTGATCACTTTATTAGTGAATGCCTCTGACAGTTCCATTTTCATTATACTGGGGTAGTACTAAGAGTCTGTCTTTACACAGTACCCTGTGCTTGTGTGGCTATTTTGCTGCTTTAGCATAGTGTAGGTTAACATGGAGGAAAAGCATTGAACAAGTCTGCTACAATGCTTAGAGAGAAACATGATAGTTTTTTAGCACTTTCCCTATTGTTACCTTTTACTTTACTTTTCCCTACTTGTCAAAGCCATTGATACAAGGGAATGCTTTAGTATAAACTGACATTCAGGAAATGCAGAGAATGGTTAAATTACCAGCCTCTGAAAGGATTTATACTACCATGGTGCATTAAATGCATCTCTTAAACTTTTTTTGTCTTTGTTTTTACTTCCAGGTACCTGGGTTGGCTACTAGTCTAGTTTAAAAGGCAGGATGAATTGAGCTACAGGAAGCTTTCTAAGCACTCATATGAACTCTAGGGGCTGTGTCTGAAAATAAACAGTGTTTGTCACAGAAAGCTGTCTGGAAGCAAAAGCATATTAAG
Source organism: Anhinga rufa (assembly GCA_013400875.1). Classification (NCBI taxonomy): domain Eukaryota; kingdom Metazoa; phylum Chordata; class Aves; order Suliformes; family Anhingidae; genus Anhinga; species Anhinga rufa. The sequence goes on along the minus strand of VZTV01017274.1, from coordinate 3,757 downwards.
AATGTTTAATGTTTTAGATTAAAATACAAGCCAAATAGGTAAGAAAATAGGTAGTAGCACTATACTAAGCTTAATAGACTATAGCACTATACTAAGCTTAATAGTTGGGAAAATGTGAAAGTAAAGGAGCAGAAGTTAATATGTTTGGGGTTTTGAGCTTCTACTTATTTGTTTTAGGAATATAATCACAAACTTTAATTCTGAAGAAAATAATCTGGTGTTTTCATTCCCAAGGGAGTGCATATGGTGCTATAGTCGGGTGTGATTTAAAGCTACTTGCTGCTTAGTAACTAATCAACTGCCTCAGTCATGCTTTGTCTTTTGTCCCAAGAGTAGCCAAAGCATGGCCTGTCAAGTTCTGGAATGAGGCTGTGATCTAGCATATTATTTTGCACCTTTTGCTACATGACATTGTGAAGGACTAAATTTTTTTATGTAAAAGTTTTTTGGGTGCATCTGGTTTAACTTTATGTCCTCGAAATTGTGTGTTTTCCTGTATTACATGATTGAATCTTTTATGTGTCAACTTTAGTACACATAGACGGATGGTGTGATTTGCATATTATTTATTCCATTTAAGAACATTTGGCTTTATCAAAGCTGTCTGTTCTACACTTAAATTGCAATCCCAGAAAGCCTCAAAGGCTTCACATTAAAACTGAAATCGAAAATGGAAGTATTCTAGGATCCTAGGATATGATTCCAGATTGCACGGATGAAATACTCTTCGGAGTATTTGAGAGCCCAAAACTTAATTTACATAAGTATCATAAGCAGAGGCAATGCTTTTAAATTAAGAGTCTCCAGTTGGCATGTTGGGTTGGATTCTGAAGGGCTCTCTTTTAATGTCCGTCTGTTAAATTTCAGCCATTGACTTTTTGGCGAGGTCTTCCAAAAGTTTGCCCTGTGCTTTTTGGATGATAACTTCTGTTCTTATCTGTTTCACATTGGGTGGATAGTATTCTTTCTCCAGAATGTGAAAGGCTTTCTGTAAAACCACACTATGGCTTCAGTGTTTTACCAGCTTCTGCTTAAGGCTTCTAGCCCTGTCTTGATAAGTTGATTTAATGGTGAGTTTCTTGAAAGGCTTCCTGAATCTAAAGGCCTGCACTACATTTAATTTACAAATCACCCTAATGGAAGATAGTAGTACTAGAGAGATCTGTTTTTCAATCTCCTCTTTAATGGACTATGTTACTTTGGCAGCAGTAATCTGAACCAATTATTGCTAATAAAAAGCAACAAAGACATTTTACTGAAAACTTTAGCCAGCTGGATTATGCCTTAATTTAAGCCATTGTATAAGTATGTATATTAAATTAAGAAAACAATCACAAACTTGACAAATAGCAAGAAAACAAGTTTGGAGACTGACTCAAAGTTCTGTGGTTTTTTGCCTTGATTGTCTTTCAGTCATGATGTTATTTGGAATAGCTTTTTATATACTTAAAAGCCAGTATCTTTCTGAGGATAAGCATTAAGTTTTATCATCTACTTGAAAGTGTATTTTAACATTTGTTCTCATATGTTGTGGGTTAGGAAACAGTTTATTTCTCAAAATGTTTATAACTCAATTAAAATGGAAGAATTCATAATGCTTAACTCGTAGGCATTTAACAGTTGCTTTGTTCACGTTGCATTCTAGAGAGGTCTGCTTGGAGCACGTGCTTCACCTTATGTTTCTGGGGGTTTTCCATCTGGTTTTAAATGTGGGGGGTTTTGTGGTTGTTGTTTTTTTTATTTTTTCCAAACTACAAAGATCAATGCGGGGGGAAAAAAGCCCAATAGCTACTCAATGCAATATCTCCAGTTAAAGTATGTAAACTGGCAATGATACATACTTTGACTATTCCAGTACTGTACAAATCAGGTGACCCTGGTGCACCAGTTTGGCTGCGACTGTTCAGACCCTGGTCCTAGGCAGTTCAATCACTTCCATCAAAAGTCAAGTGTGTGCTTTTTTGTCTTTGAGAAACCTCCCTGACCAGCTTAATGTAAAACTTAATGTTGTATAGGAAAATGTGAAGATATGCTTAGTGTGGCTGACTCAGGTTTTATTTGGTAATTGCAGATATACAATCCCACACCAAACTTGGGTTAAAATGCTCAAAGTAATGAAAGTAATGTTAAAAATAATGTTGATGCGTTTCTTGTTTACATCTTTCACATACTAAGCCTTTAGCTAAACATCTAAAAATTCAATAATAAGGATTCTATTTCTGAAAACTTGTATGTGTTCAGGGGAAGCACTTGTTTTAGTAAAAAAAAAAAAAAATAATCCCCAACAACCAACCCCACTAAAACCCATTAAAAAAAATAATTTTAAGAAAAACCTAACCCAAAAGCTCTTTGGATCACAGTAGTGAGGATCAGATTCTTTCCTGGGTCTGAAATTACTAAATATCAGTGTTGGACCAAGTGTTTGTTTTTGACTGTGTCCTTTTAAAGGGTTGCACAAATGCAGCTGAAAGTAGAATGCAGCCTGAAAGACTTTTACTAAGGGTGATGAGGGAGGAGTATCCTAAACCCTCTTTTAATTTTGGGGATTATTTTTTTCTTGTCACAAATGAAGAGCATTTTACATTAAATAAGAAACAGAAAAAATATATTCTGTTTTTACCAGTAAAAGAGCACGTCCACATATGTAAGAATTATACTTGTGAAAATATTTAATGTTTTCTCTAAACTTGGACCAATGCCAGAAGACAGAAAATCTGCAGCCCAGCATATTTTCCGTTAGGTTTGTAACATGTCTAATGGAAAGCTTCATTTAGAAAACTGTTGGTTTCATTTTTTTTCCTCCTTTTATATTTACACTACCAAATTTCTTGGAACATTGAACTTGATCTCAGATAATCGGTCACACTTTTCCTTCAGATGCTGCTCTTTTCTTACAGTAGCCCTCAGTATGTCTTTTGTTAATAATGCCTTGCAAGTCTTGATAGCACTTTTCAGGCATGCACATTTTTGTGTTTCAGATTGGTTTTTTGTGTCCATGATGCGTTGCTCATCTGAGAACATAGCATGACTGTAATGGTAGTGCCTGTAAACTTCTAAGTATGCTGGGAAATAGCACTGATGTGGAG